>DWON01005201.1:0-15193 GCA_018251015.1 Phocides pigmalion okeechobee | reverse complement strand
GTCCATGGGCTGCAGTGACCACTTAACATCAGGTGGCCTGCATGCCCGTTTCTTACTCTTTCATTATAAAAAAAAGATGCGGCCAAATATAATAAGTGTGTAGGTCTTCGGTGCATCTCCAAAGTAGAGAAAAGATCTCCAGTCTAATGCCGCCGTTCACAACACTTACTAATATAAATGTGTCAGTGCAGTCAAAGTGCTCAATATTATATTATAGTATAGTTGAAAGAAATTGACCGAGTCATTTGTTCACTTACTTGGGAACGATGACCAGGAGAGTGGTGAGGTACTCGCTGTCCAAAATGAAGTGTTCACGCTTGACCAGATCAGCTAGATTACGAGTCAGCAGGCTTCCTCTGGGAAAGGAGATATATCGTTTAAGAAATTGTTCTTAAGTGATATATACTGGGTGGTTCATACTAGACGCGTTAGGATCAGCTACATGATGATCAATCCCCGATCCCCCCCTACTTAAAATTGGGCAAGGGCTACTATAGTTAAGCCGGGGTGTAACCTCGGGTTCAGGCCCGGGCAAAGAGGACTATCCCGAGGCCCGTATTCCTCCGCACATAGGAGCTGGGACGTCTCCTGATGATGATGATGATTGATGAAAATCTTATATCTATAACTAAGTATAGTATAAAAAAGCAACTGGCGAGGTGCTCATTTTGCGAGATATTAATTCCGCGAAGTGCTCATTTTGTGAGATGCTCTACTCGCGAAGTGCTCATTTTGTGAGATGCTCTACTCGCGAAGTGCTCATTTTGTGAGATGCTCTACTCGCAAAGTGCTCATTTTGTGAGATGCTCTACTCGCGAAGTGCTCATTTTGCGAGATGCTCATTCCGCGAGGTGCTGATTTTGAGAGATTCTCATCTCGCGAAATGCTTTTACGTCACGTAAACATTTTGGGTAAACACACTCAGCATGAAACCCGAAAAAACCTCCAAGTAGTGTTATACATACGTCTGTTTCTTCTCCAAGTTCTGTAAGTTGCCTTTGAGCGCGTTGTAAGCGGAAGATTTGACTTTCAAGTCCGCATCGATCTGGCCCACCTGCAATCAAAATATGTATCATCATATCATGAAATAGGCTATGATCTGAGTAAGGTCTCTATCAAAGAGGCATGGAAGCGTGAAATGGTCGCTAGGAACGTGTTTTTTCTATTTAATGACGGCAGTCGAGTATACATAACCGTAATTTAAATTCAAATTCAAATATTTCATTTCATTGTAAGGTATTTACATACACTTAATGAACGTCAAGGGCACTGTAAAATCGGTACATCGGCTTTGAGCGCCTGTTGGCTGAGGTAGACCGGGAGAAAAAAGCCGGCGGAAAAAACTCTCGGCAGTCTTTTTGCTATACTTTTTTTATTGTGAAAGAGTAAGAAACGGGCGTGCAGACCATCTGATGTCAAGTGGTCACTGCAGCCCATGGACAACCACGTCCAATCTCAAATAGAACAGAAGTTCTATTTAAGGATGGACGCGGATGCGTTCCTACTCTTGAGGACTAAAATGGTCGCCTCCAATAATACACCTCCCCGACCGAAACACAATACATGAATAACATGTTGCTTTATGGCGGGTTATGAGGGTGGCTTTGGTACCGCCCCGGGCGAGATCTAACCACCAACCAATCCCTACCACCTTTCGAATTTGTCTATGAAATCAATTTTGTCATTAAACTGTGTAATTTGTAGATATAAATATTATGTCAATAAGATTTTAAACTATTTTTGTCTTTGTTTAATAATTACTTCGACTTTTTTTATTGATCGCTAAAATAAATAGGTAAACTACTAATTCTCTTAAGAGTAATATTGGTAAAATATGAAATTTAATTACTATAATCATAATTACCAATCTAATATGGAATACCCTAAAACTAATTATAATAAAAGCCTAACTTAAACAATCTAAAGGGAGGTCGTTCTATTATTTTAGTTAGATTTCAAAGAATATTATGCTGCCTAACTTAAAAACGAAGTTCTCTGTTCTCAAGAGTAACAACGCACCTATTTATAAGCTCGGATAGGAGCTCAGTTCTATTTGAGATTGTTTGTGGATGTCCATAGCCTATAGTGACTACATAAACTCGTAGCCCGCTCGCTTGTATGCTATTCTTCTCCAGAAAAATATTACCGATTATGTTATTTTTTAAATAAATGTTTTGTTACGCATTGATTCGAAATTTCCCTATAATTGCCAGTACATTATTCGATATAGTCATTCAGTCATCTTTCGAAGTAGATGTTTGTAATTGTTAGTTTTTGCAAGTAGGTAATGACTGGATACATGTATAAAAGAAAATAAGTAAGTAAATGACTTGAGCGAAGCTGGGACGGTTAAATATATTGATTTAGATATTTTGATTTTACGGTTTAAACGCTTTCATAATCCGCCGTCAAGCGTTATCTGTGTTTCGGTTGGAGGGGTGCGGTTGACGACTACAGGTTGAAGCGAGGCGACCATCTTAGTCTTCAGGAGCAGCAACGTATCTACGTTCGAGCTCTGACAGGATTTCGGTCGTGTTTGTGGTTGTATGTGGATGTCTATGCGCTGCGACTACTTAACATTAGGTGGCTTGCATGCTCGTTTGCTACTCTTTTCAAATAAAAAAATTAGGTACGCGTCGACGCAGTGCTTACCGTCACCGGTCACTTATCGCGACAATACTGACGTGTACCATAAAACTACTGATAACATTTGCGCGCGAATCATGGTTACGGGCTACAATTGATTTTGACGTTGTCCTGTTATCGGTTAACTAATCTGGTGGAATTCTGTGACGTCAGTGTCAACCAATAAACATCTATTTTAATACTTTTCCTGTGGGGTACAAGACTGCTGTGTATTGCGCGACGCAAAGCGCTTGCGGCTGGTACACATCTGAGTTGTACGTACAACACAGGTATGGATTACGGGCGAACAAAAGTGCTGTGTTTAAGTCAGCGCTGCAAAACTGAGAGTGGATATTACGTCTATGATTTCGTAGATGGTACACAGATGATAAAAATAGAATATTTAAGTGAATTGTCGGCGCAATTCCAGTCTAGGTATATAAGCTCCAGTTAGTGTCGCCTAAATGAGGTATAGGAAATTTACTTAGGGCTGAAATAAAACGTCTTTTATAATTTTAGATAAGTACTGTTATTCGAAAACTAACTTTGAAGGTACACGTCCGTTTCCCATCAGATTGAATAGCGAATTAAGTAAAAAAAAATGAGAAGAGTGGTTTTATAAACTTCATTTGTAGGTGGGGTGTTAAAGTTTAAACACATAGGTATAAAGAGAATTAATTTTTGAAAACCAAGTCGAAATAAACCAACATGAGGTTATGAAATTTGCCGCTTTTTTTGTTTGTTACCGCCATTACCGCCTATCCATAGATATGACAAATGACAATATTTTTTAACGACACTGGCATATTACAAATGATTTATAATTCGAATCGTTTTTTTTTATTTTCAAGAAGCTGAGTTCCCGTTTGGGAAAGTTGATGTTTTAAGAAAAATATTGGACAATAATAGTGTAACAATGAGAAAAAAAATGTTATATTGGAGATAAAGTTTAAATTGGGTGATATATCTATGAATATATAGATGCATGTAAATAAAATAGAAACGAATTAACATCCCTAAGGGCAGAAAACGTGAGATGCAATTAAATATTTTTAGCAAAATTATTCAAATTGTGTCTATTTAAGCATTTTGACGATCTAATTTACGACTGAAAATGTCATTTGGAATTACTTTTTGTCAAATTACAGCGGCAGAAGCGACATAATTGGCTGGTGTCGTCAGGGTGAACAGTCACAGGTCGTGGGTTCACATTCAGTTAGGAGACAATGCTCGCAAGGGCGCGCTGACCTCGCGGTGTTTTTCAGATATAAGGTCGAAGGGGCAAGGGTATAATGTCTAGATCTTTATTACTGAATTCTTTGATCTATGCCCCTCTGACGTGCCTACTGGAACCTTGTGGATGTTTATTTATGAGAGAATTAACCAGAATTAATAATCTACAGATATATGGTATAACACTTTCCTGCGGATTACAACACTCATGTGTAATGCGCGGCGCATCGCGCTTGCGGCCTGTACACGCCTATGTACGGACAAATCTGTATGAATTACGAACGCAAGTGCCGTGTTCAGATCGGCGCTACAAAACTGGGGACGGACATTAAGTCTGTGTATTGGTAGATAATACAGAGATGCTAAAAAACAATATTTCAGTAAATTGTCGTATCTTCAGTCTACAAGTAAGCTCCAGTTTAGTGCCGCCCCCCGCAACACGGACCCGATCTTATATGTAGATGAGCGCCGCACTCAGTGTTAATCATTACATGTTAATATATAACACATGACACTATGTAAAATATGAAGGTTCGTTTTGTTCAATCGGATTCAGTACTGAGTCACTTTTTCCGTCATTGCGTGTGCCTATCAAGCGTCATCGTGTTGTCTTTGAGACTAAGAATTATCATTCAATGTGTCATTCACTAAATTTAGCAATGATGATTAAATTTAGCAATCATATATCATCATTATAAGTTTGCGGAAATAAGTAGAATTTGCTTGACTGGCGCGATTAATGGACGAAAGGCTCGGTTCTGACGTAGCGAACATGTAAAATTAAAGATATCAAATATTTAGTTATGTGATTAATTAACATAACGGTGGAAGGACTATAGTTCGACCGGAGAGGTAAGAAAACATAGACTTTAACAAGTCCCGAGTTACAGGCAGTCTGTACACAATATGAGGTAGACCAAATCAGGAGTTATCGTTAAGGAAACAAACAAATTAACAACCTTTTCTTTTCACAGGTATTATAATAGTGAGAAAGTCAGGATATCTACGGGTGTGTAAGGACTAACTTACCATAGCATGGACTGCATGCTCTTTTGTTATTTTTTTTATTTAACTGAATTTAAAAGTTCAGTAAATGTTCAGTATATTAAAAACTGTTCTAAAAAACTGTATAAAAAAAAAGAGAAATGTCAAGCCACTTTAGTACAAGGGTAATTATAGACAATGATATTATTCTAAACATCAGTATTGATTACAATTATATGTATATTACTTAAAAATATACAATGCTATATTTATACAAAAAAATAATATGTATAATTTACATTTTAATTACAATTAAAACTAATTATAAGTGATCGCTGTTTGTACATGGAAGTTGTGTGAGAAAATACATTATCAGAGATCCGAGCCTTTAAGAACAGAATAGAATCTAAAACAATTATATATTACTTTACAGTTCTTATGAAGTCCGTAATATTTTTTGCAAAAACACTTTTTGATGCGTTAACAACTAGATATTTTATTAGGATTTATTAGCTCTCATAGAGAATCCAACTACGTTAGCCGTTATAATCATAAATCAAATGAATGTGGGCGTTCTCGATATCAAAATAAATTAGATTTAACGTGTAATTCATCTCTGTTACACGAAGTGCATGTTATGTACGAATGGCGACTAATTTCATATTTTCGTGAATGATTCAACTTGAACGATGACGTTAGACAGACTGTCATTCTGGCGTGACTCGCCACGTACTTGTAAAAATAAATTAATTAACTATCTGTCATAACTCTTTTTTTATGCTGGAAAGTAGCAAGCGAAAAATGAGGCCATCTGATGTTAGCCCGCTGCAGCCCATGGATTTATACGTCCAATCTTACAAGGCTAAAGTCCCGTCTGACGCCGTGCATAGATGCGTTGCTACTCCTGACGGCTGAAATCGTCGCCTCGCTTGTAAGTGTAGCCGACAACCGCACATCCCCAATCGAAACTGTAGAACTGTTTTACAGCGACGTATGAGAATTGATGTGGTACCTCCCCGGTCGAACAGTTATTCTACGATCTTGTTAACTAGTTTCTAAAATTCAACATAACTTTGACTCATCTTCAAGTTGTTAGAACGCCGCCACACCTATTCTTTCCTTATAACAGTAGATCAGCAATGCTTTGTACCCATCTGAAGAGTACGATAGTGTTAATTTACTTATTTGAAGCCCTCAGTTGAGTCTTCTGTAGTAGACTTACTTGGAAGGGACTTCTGCTTTATATGGAGTTGGTTACAAAAATTCCCAAGAGGGACCATCAGGTGGGCTCGATGCTCCTTTCATTACATAAAACATTATTACTATATGCAGAGTTGATGGATGTGTAATAGACGGTTATAGTATAGTATAGGAGTCGATCCAACTTCGTCCAAAAAGCCGCAACCTATCTATGGCCACTGAATTTAGATAATACTATAATGATTTTAAAGTTGCGATATATATCTAAAGGCCCATGGGGGCCGACGACCACATAAATTTAAATACATAACCGTACACTTAGGTAGGATATATATCCAGTCGATTGCACTTCCATGCTAGAAGTAAAAAAAAACCAAATATTCATAATTATTCTACTATAACTATAGTTGATACGAAAATAAATCCTTCAAGTACGAACTAAAAAGGGTTTAGTAGAAAAGCATCAAAAAGCAATTTTCAGGATCCCGTCAGAAGAGATCTTGTACACACCGATACGTATCGTATCGTAGTCAGCGTGTTTCAGTGGCACACGCAGAGCGACTCGCACAAGAACCATTTATGATCATTCAACGTCCGAACTCGGTGAATGTGACACGCGCGGAGTGGCGGAGTGGTGGAGTGGCGGAGGGGTGGGACGGTGGCACGGTGGGGGGGGGGTTGGCGGGGGCAGGGGGGCGGGGCGAGGGGGCCAGGTTCGCAGGAGGCTTCCGCGGGCGGGGTCAGCGACCTCGTCCCCCGCGCGGCGGCGGGCGCGCCAATGTCAGGGCCGGTGCAGCGGTCAGCTGACGTCTGGCGACGCGCGGGGGACGCGCCGCCGGCTCCGAGCTGCAGTCGAGTCCCGCACCTCGACGGAGACGCACGCCTCTCCGTTCCGCGGCGCGCTATAAATAGGAGCAGGCGGCGGCGCCGCGCGCTACTCCGGCGCCGGGGCTGTCCTCCAAGAGTCAGGTACCTGAAGTAGCGCGCGGTGCCTCCGGCCTACAGCCGCAAGGAAGAACACGGGAGCCAACGCCGCGCCGCCGCACGCCCATTGTACTTCATCAGGTGCTCTGGTGTTGATGGTTCCAGGCGCTTGTTGGAGTACACTTACCGTGTCGGCGGCTATCGTTGAAACAGTGTCAGAAGAGCGCAGTACGTGGGGAGCCGAGCGCGTGGCCGAGCCAGGGTGGAAGGTACGTAGCCGTGGGCGAGAGACGAGGCGCGGTGAGTCACGCGTTAGCCGCGCCGGTTGATGCCCTGCGCTGCAGCCTACCCCCTCCCTTGCCACACCCTCGCACCTAAATTTCACACACACAAGTACCTACATGATATTTGCATTGGTCATCGAACTCCCTACCGAAAGACCGAACAAAGGCAGCTCAAACTGGTTTTCGTATTTTTCGACGGCGACCGGCCGCCGGCGCCGTTTTCCTCTACGGTCCTTGAGCCTACGAGCGTGTTCTGTGATTACATTTTCAGCGCGTCCGCGCGGATTCTCGTCACAAGTGAAATCAAAAGTGGTCAAGTCAAGGATATTAATGTAATATGCTTGTATGAATGTTTGTATTGTTCCGTGCGATCGTTGCGAAAAGATGTCGATCCACACAAAATCGCTGCCTACACGTATTATTTTGTTCCGATGACAAACATTTTGTGGAAACGATCAATGAGTAAAGCCACCTATTTCTTATTAGAGACATATTTTCCTTAGCGAAATCAGTCCCAAGGAACTTCGTCATTTGTGCACGAGCATCGCTTTTTTGTCATCGACATCGACGCCGTGAGGCAATTTTGAATGGTCGCTTTGCTTTCGAACAAAAGTTAAGTTAACGCCTAATGCAATGTCGGCCGTCCCGATCATCTCAGGTTTCGACCTTATGTGCTCGAATCAAAGTAAATTTTGCGACGAAATCGGCGAGTGTACATGTTTGTCGAGATATTTAATGTAAACAGCCAATAAAAGTACAAGTCGCGGGTGGATGACTCACAGGAATGCGTCTAACTAATTGTCGAAGTGAGAGCACGAATCTTCGTTTTAGATTTCAACATAAAGTGAAACTAAATTGAATGACATTGGTTTTTACACTTTAAAGTTTAGTTTCACCTCACACCTCAAACCATCATTTAGGACACCATTAGGGATGTACCATTAATAACCAAGTATTCTTTGTAGTTTTTTGTGTTATTCCTATTTGTACTTTATGATTACAGTCGACTCACTTATCTTAAATAGAGCATATTATAGCAAAAATTAAGTTCTATGAGTATCTCGCAGCTTTTTATAAAACTACCTACATTTGAAATGATTTAGTAAGCATCACAATGCGCGTTCAAACAAAGAAACATTTTTGGTTTCAAATAACTTAAGTTTTTGTTTAAATTTTATATGATTAATTGAATATAAATACATAATACATGATTATGTTTTTATAATAAATACTAATAAATATTGTAAATGTGGACTGATTAAATTTATCACTTTGACCAAAACTATACTTGAGCTTAATTGTGTTATTTGTATAACAAAAGCAATAGTCAGTCTACAAATCTCAATATCTGAATTCTGAAGTAACAGTTTTAAATGTTAGATTAATATCAAATTCAAAATAAATGCCAATTTTGAACAGATTAATAAAGTAAGATGTATTTTTTATCTTTTTTGCCGCATAACTCAGTCACTTATTAATAGATTTGCAAAATTATTTGTCCACCAGAAAACGTATACTTCTCGGTTAGGTCCATTTGAAATTGTAAATAAGTACCATCCATTAAAAAGGAAAATAAGGTATGGATTTTTTATTACAGTTGAGTTTAAGTAAGAATTAAGTAACTATCTATTAATGTATAGATAATAATAAAAATACATCTGAAAGAAATTAGCATGTCTAATGGTAGAAAAATGAAAACAAACTTAGAACTAGGTTTTTTTTTTATATTGACATTAGAAATTAACAATTTTGTTTCTTAAAATTGTAGACAGGCTTATATCTAGTTAAAGTAGAAACCTATTTTAATTATATTCTATCTTGGAGATTATATAAATAATTAATATTTAAGCCTCTTGTTCCCCGGCTTTAGCAATCAGTGTTGAGTCATCCAGTGAATGGTTTTTGCTTTGCAATAGGATTTCTAATAGCGGCCTCATAATGCGACCTTGTGGCTAAATACCAAGAAATTTTCAGCGGCTCAAATGTTTTTCCAGGAAACTTGGTCTGGAAACATCGGTCAACGATTCGATATTTGATACGCGTTTTATGTATAACTTCCACAGATTATATAAAAAGGCAGTAGAACGTATGAAATGCGAACACGAAGATAGAAGTTTATTTTATTAAGAAAAAATTGTATTAAACTTTAAATCTTACAATGTCGCCTGTTTAGAAATGTAATACCCAACAAATTAAAGAAACCTTTTTTTGTATTTGCTCAATTGACATTTGTGCTCTGTTGTTTTCTTATAATCTTTGGTAGTTCTCTATTTTATCTGCGAAACCGGACTCCTGTGGATTACTAAAAGAAATGTGATTCTCGATGAATCATTCTACAAGCGAATAACAAAATAACAAAGCATTCTCCTAAACAATGAACTATTTAATTATATTCTACGCCGAGCTTGTTTAATTTTGCAGGTTTTGTTAGTTTTGTTGTTGTCCCAGAATAATATTAAATTTATAAAAGATTTGTCATTCAAATTAGTACGCGGTCTGATGTCTATGGTTCGGTTAAAATAATATTTAGTTTGGTGTGGACGACAATAGGGATTATGTTATTTTTGAAGAAATAAATGTTAGGTTGAATGACATTAATCCAAGCTAAACTTGTATTAAAAATATTTAAAATTGTTGGTTATTTAAATACTGATTATGATTATCTAATAAATTAAAACACACGTAAAGTAAGGATAGAAGAATGGAATCCAAGACCGTAAAAATAATTTAAAAATACTACGTGTTTAAAGAACAGTACAGGAACATGGAGTAAAATTTATTAACAGAGTTTCATTAATAGAATAAATACACTCTATTATTTTTTTATAATAACATATAAATTAAAGACAATATAAATATGCGATATAAATAAATAAATTAAACAGAAAACAAATAAAATTTAAATAACTATGAAGGCATAACAGATCGTAGTGCCATTTACCATCACGCCATACAACTCCATCTTTTATTGGAGTTATTGCATTAGGAAAGAAGAAATTATAGAATGAATACATTGTCTCCCTTTGTCGGTCTAGTTGACTTAAAATTATGAAATTTAGCAAAGACCAATCTGTTTAACAGAAGTTAATTAAAAAAATTAAAAAAATTGTAATTACAGTTCTATAAAAGTTCTGCGATTATAGACTTAGAACCTAAAATAGATTCTGGGGTAGCGGCCTAAATTTATAAGTTGGTCATGTCCCCAATATTCACTGATAGATATGTCATTAATAAATAATACTTAAAAAATAACCAAAAAAACACGCTTTTATAAAAAAAAATCCAACTAAAAGCGTGTTTTTTAGTCTTTTTAACTATTTTTTTTCTTTTTTCATATTATTGCATTGTCATTTGTCCTTGATACGTGTGCAAAGTTTCAAATTAATTAGACTTTTGGAAATTGGTAAAAATGATGCTCAAAGAATCCGTTATACCTTAGACTAAGTCGTCTCTACTGTAAGTTCAGGTTACACACTGTTCTGGTTGCAGCATCAGGTCAAGGTTGTCATAATGCTCTAGTCATCTTGTTTACTTAAATTATGATTATTTCAATTTAATCAGTCGAGTGGAATGATAAGAAATCCATTGCATGAGTCACTCTCATCTATATGTATCTACACAAATAATAAGTTATAACTGGTCGCTGTCTGTACATGGAAGATATATGAGAAAAAATATTTTAAGAAGCCTTAATTTTTCCAATAGAACCCGAAACGTAATGAGAGGGAAAGTAAAAGAATGAAGTAATGAGAATTTTTGTCTATTTTTACAGCCCAAAACAAATAGTTGTCAGAATTTAAGTCTGTTTGTCTGTGCGTTTGTGCACGTTTATCTCAGAAACGGCTTAACTAATTCCAGTGCCGTCTTCAGTATTAAATTACAGTAGGCTTCATTTAAAACTCAGTTACGTCAATTTAATAGTTATAGTACATAAAATTTTGTTCCTGTTAAAAAAATTGGAAATACACAAAAATGTAAGCCCACGTGTATGAAATTACGGGCAGCAGCTAGTTTCTAAATTTTCTTTTTTTGGGAGAGGAGTAGCAAACGAGCATGCAAACCACGTGATGTTAAGTAGTCGTAGCCCATAGACATCCACGTACAAACACAAACACGACCGTAATCGTATCTGATCCCGAACGTGGATACGTTGCTATTCCTGAGGACTAAGATGGTCGTCTCGCTTCAAGTGTAGCCGGCAACCGCACCTCTCCAACCGAAACACAAGTAAAGCTTTACGGCGGATTATGAGGGCGGCATTGATACCTCCCCGGTCGAACTATAGTTTTCCCATCTTAAATATAATAAATATAGTAATAATAACTGTTAGTACATTTAATTATTACGCGTCACACAAAGGTCTCACACACGAGAGTGGTGTACAAAAATGGAAAGTTTTCATTAAAAATGGCCGTAAATTAAGGTAACTTTCACGCTTGTAAAAGTTATAAGCTCATAATTACCGAGTAACTTGTCCTTATTCGATTTAATGTGCGATAATTTTAATTAAAGTTTACTTTCAATAACCGGCCAAGTGCACGAGATAGCCATTTTTTGGGTAAAAATCTGTTAACAGTGACTACGGTGCTGATATATTAGATCCGGTCATCAACCTGGAGCGTATTTTTTTAGAAGATGCGCCGGCAATTCACTCAAATATTGTATTTTTTATCATCTGTATATCATTTACGAATACATAGACGTAATGTCTGCAGTCTTGTAGCGCCGACGCAAACAGCATTTGGTCGCCCGTAATCCATACAAATTTGTGCGTACAACACAGGCGTATAGCCGTAAGTGCGTTGCGCCGCACAATACACAAGTGTCGTACGCCGCAGGGATAGTGTTAATGGTACCATGTATCGTAAGAGTTTGGTTCTTCGGAATACTAGGTCTCTTCTCGAAACGAACGTAATCGATATTCTAACACGACGCCTCAATCGCGCACGTCTCGGGACGGTTCCCAGGCTCTTCGGGCTCCGGTGCGTGCCTATATAGGCCTATAAGACCACTCTCACCCACATCCTTAATAATATCGGTAAATTGGAACGGCTCTAACTCCTACTCTTAACACTAAATCTTAGAAAATACTTTTAGTGGCCATTTATTAGAGGCAACTCACACCCACATCCTTCCCGAGATCGATACATCGGAACGGCTCAAACTCCCATTCCTTCCCGATTCCAGAAAAATCCTTTTTGCCTTTTACGAGAAGCAGGAGATACTATTGAGCTATATTGGTCATCAGCAACGGTCGTACAGAGATAGCAGTAATCGCTGTTCGATTCCCAAGCACAACTCTGTTTTTCCGAATATACTGCGAAATTGTGACTTGTTTTAACAATGAAAGAATATTTACATGCCTGATAATTCTTCATAAAATTCTCATAGGCGTGATGTCTATTAGTCTACACAATCCGGCTATACCAAAGAGCGAATCACTACCAATACGTTGAAGCGAGGCGCCGAATCTACATTCGAGCTCAGATAGGATTTCAGTCGTCTATACTACTACGACTACTTAACATCAGGTGGTTTTGCATGCTCGTTTAATACTCTACTCACATAAAAAAAACACATGATAATAATAAAATTCGCACGAATATCTACTGCGTGCAAAGGTAAATCAAATATGTCGTTATTGACCCTTTGTTTGCGTCAATCCGTTATCGGTCTCGAGTTTTATTCCGCCGACAACATGGTGGGCGTTTCTGGCTGTTTCTTAATGGATTTATTTTCTTTTTAAGTTAAAAATACCTTGTTTATTACATCTGTTGGGATTTAATAATATAACAAACTTATTAATAGAAACGCTGGAAAAATATCAATACAAAAATGTAGGTACCTACGTTGTAAAAGAAAAAAATGTTTATTTTTCTAAGTAATATCTTTTTAATTTTTATAAATAGAACTTAAGCCGAAAAAAGCGTTAGTCATAAATTTTAGTCAATTAGGCGATTAAATTAGATAATTTACGTAGGTTTTACATAAATAAATCATAAAAATACACTTGATAGGTAAGCTACAAGTAGATTATATTATTTTGATAATTTTGTAGGTATAAGTTATATTATATAATTTATAAATATAGACATAAAGTTTTAATTATTTTATCTAAATACCAAGATTTCTCTTTCAATAGTAAGTAACATCGTTTATAAATAGATACAGATACCGAATAATTACACTATTTATTGAATCTATGGCTGTGTCTATGGTTCAGGTTCATATCATTATAACGTCGAGGGTTAATGGTCTATGGTTAATGGTGCTCGCCTAACTTAAGCTGTTAGTCCAAGAGCTACATACAAATTTTATCAATCATTTCTTCTGAAGCGATAACTCGTAAAATGCTTGAGAAATTTTGTCATGATGCATCGTGAATATCAGCTGCAATTTCGTATTTCGTCGTTCGTCGAACGTAGGTGGGATTAGGCGGTGGCAAAGTTGGCGGCAGATTTTGTTTACGTGCACTTCTCCGAAGCATTTTACTAAAGTTCGCGGCTGATTTTTTTAAATGTGTATGTAGCCACTGCTGTTTATCCCACCTACGTATACAAAGCTTCATGATTGCTGTGTATTGCGCGGTGCAACGCGATTTCGGCTTGTACACACTTGTGTACGTACAAATCTATATGTATTACTATTAATGGAGAGAAAACTGCCTTGTTATCGTCACCGCTACAAGACTGGTGGCGGACACCATGTCTGTGCATTCGTAAATGGAACACAGATGGTAAAAAAATGCAATATTTCAGTGGATTGTCACAGCATTCAGTCAAGAAAGTCAGTAAAGAAGTAAGCTCCACTTTAGTGGTAGTTTACTCCGGTCATACTCAAAGTCTGAATGGTTTTATGATACACCTCTTGAAAGAATTTTACGAGGGAATTATTTATGAAATCTGTTCCCGCCTCGCGGTCTATAATCTATTGCCATATCACAGTCCTCGGTGTTTCACGGTTGATTATCCAGAAATGTTGAATGATATGCCTTGTCAATTTCTATTTAAAATAAATCGAGGCCCATTTATACTCTGTGACAGTCAATCGACCGTGTCTGCTCACGACCAGCTATTTGTAGTGACTTCGAATCGAATGTAATCTTGATATATTTACCTGAGAATTATTTGATGAAGGGCATAGACAATGTTTTCTTTTTTTCAAATGGTGACGTAATTTGCCCTGTAATTTACGGTATAAAAATATCTAAACAGATTATAGTAAGCAAAACCATAAAGGGATTAAAAATATATCTGTCCGTCACGGGTTCAACTGCCCGGTGGATGTAAAACAGATAACTTTAAAAAATTCAATATGGAGTAATGAAATGACAATTCTTCATTAAAATAAATATATTTTCCTTATATCATAGTATATAGATAATAAAAATAGAAATAAGTATTACAAAAATATAATGCATAACGGTATGAGAAAGCGTCACGCCGTGTGACGTCACGCCATACGAGCTGATGTTACTCGCAAGACGCAGCGATCGATTTTCACATAAATAAATCGCACCAAAATAATTTTGTACCAATGTAATAACTACCGAATGAAAAAATCTTATGTAAAAAATAACTAAATAACCTGAGTTTGTCATTTGTTTACTTTTCTTTATAGATCATAGACAATTTTAATAGTTTGTAGAACGTATTTATTTTTACAATAATAAAAACGAAGTATAACCGTTTACGCACTTACTAAGTTATTAAGTAGGTAATTTATTGGAATAGTTAGGCATTTTAGTTGGAATTTAAAAGTGGAAGCTTCACTTCCTTACAATCGGATGTAACAAGGCTACTTTGTTACAGTTAGTCATTACAAAAACCTTAAAATAATTTTGTTATATACGTCCACAGGTTAAAAATATAATATATGTTGAATCTCTTCACTTTTACCTATCAGGGAGAGAGGGTGGGCATAGTGCGTGCTTTGAAATAAAT
>DWON01005200.1:0-15194 GCA_018251015.1 Phocides pigmalion okeechobee | reverse complement strand
GAAACGGTGCCAGTGTTCTGGGCACTATACTATACCACAAGTAAAGTTATAGTTATAGTTTGACTGGGGAGCTGCCACCGCCACCCTCATAATCCGCCGTAAAACATTATTTGTGTTTCGGTTTGGGAGATGCGGTTGCCGGCTATACTTTGAAACGAGGCGACCATCTTAGTCCTCAGGAGGAGCAACGCATCTACCTTCGAGCTCAGATAGGATTTCGGTTGTGTTTGTGGTTGTACGTGGATGTCTATAGGCTGCGACCATTTAACTCAAGCTCGTTTACTACTTTTCTCATATAAAAAAAGTTATGTCGATTTGTGTACAGGTGTGAGAACCTATGAACTTTTTGTTGTTGGAAAATCTGATAAAACACTAAAATTGAAGTCATCGTAAACAAAATCGCGGGCACCAAAAAGTAAAATAATTGTTATATCCAAGTGCAAAACGGTTATGTTATCTCGAGGTCGTTAATACAATAACATTTTATGTTTTTATTTGATAACGTAACGGAAAATGTATTCAGTATTAATATTCCTTACATACATACATCGCATAGATATTACAAGCTTTGCTTTGCTATATGGTCAGTGTCATAAATCCTCATATGATCATGAAATAATAAAGTATTTAGTGTATATTAAATTTTTTTTCGATTACGTAAATATAATACATAATCTAATGGTGGGAGAACTGTAGTTCGACCGGGGAGATACTAGCGCCCTCATAATCCGTAAAGCATCACTTGTGTTTCGGTTGGAGAGGTGCGGTTGCCGACTCCACTTTGAAGCGAGGCGACCATCTTAGTCCTCAGGAATAGCAACGTCTATGGGCTGCGACTACTTAACATCAGGTGGTTTGCATGCTCGTTCACTGCTCTTCTCACATAAAAAGAAACCTCGAACCTACCAGCGGTCACCCATCCAATTTCCGACCGCACGACGTGGATCAAAGTAACGTATCATAAATAAAATTGTAGTTATTTTTCATCTATTGCTAACCTCACCAAAGGGCGCGGATATAAAAAATTGTTAATTTAAAAAACTAGTTTAGCAAGTTATCTATCTCAATCTCAATATATCACCGTGAAATTACCGGATATCATTTTAATAGTAAAATGTTATCAAGCTTGTGTCGCATCACACCTTGATGGGTTCAGTAGTCAGAAGTATTTAAATAAACAGTCATATATATCCGTGTTTATATGATATTTTTAACAAAAATGTTGTAATGTTAATAAATTATTTTTCAAACAAGTAGTGCCACGTTTGATCGACGCCGCCAGTGGTAAGAGGGCTGGTTCATATCGCGCAGAGGATTACAATTGCTGTTCAACGCGGGAACGCAGCTAGTGTTCTTGGAATTATGTCGCATGGGCACGGATTCCCTTTAGATTGTTTAAGTTAGGCTTTTATTATAATTATTTTTTAAGATTTTCATCATTGTAAATAAACTTTTTAATGCACTTGTACGTAAAATGTATCTAACAAGGTGTACTTGTAAAATTGATATTTTTTGTGAATTTAATTCTATTACTATAATCTAGGAACCTTGACCTGATGCTGCAGTCAATTAGAATCAGCAGGTAACACAACTCCTCAGAAACTTACACCAGCTTGAGCTTGTTGGGATAGTGACGAATATATTACAACATAGATATAAGGAATATGTTGTACAATAGAGGTTAAGTGGAGACTTTTAGTCGATTTTTAGTCGGTAAAAATACTTTAACATTTGATCACGGAACCCTAATAACGTAGTAAGTTATTAATATTCGGTTTTTTCTATTCAAATTTATTCACTTAATGAGAAATAGTATCTTCGAACTCTACATTCCCACGCTTTTTCTATAGGGATGGTACCTACTTGTGTTTTTTGCATAATTACCCGGTAACTCCTCGCCTTCTCTATCAATTGTTATTCTTTGTTTAACAATTTAAGACCTTTTTTCATATCATGCATTTTGAATGTTAAATAAAACCTGCTTTTGTCTAATTTATTTGCATTTTTTATATTCTTTGAACAGGTAATCAAGTATTTTTAGCAAAAAACGCTCCTAATCATATCACCTTTTCATACAAAATACATAAATTCAGTTCCGTTCAGGAGCTACGGTGCCACACATACGATATTGAACTGATATTATTGTGAAATCCATACATTATGTTATATAACGGGGACTCACGATTAACGCTTAATTGCCGATATTTCGAACCAGTTGCACGGCTCGTGGTCACGGCTAAACATCGGCCATTTAAAAAAGCATTAACCGTGAGTACTCGTTGTATAACATAATGTAAGATGCCACAGCCAGACCCAGATAAGCACATCAAACATATAATACCCATATTTTTATGTGGGAGGTTAAAATATCCTGTCTTGCTAAAAAGTAACAAATCATTGCATAAATCAATTTCATCGACCCGCCGGTGACAAGAGGTCTGGTTCATATCTCGCGCATAGAATTGCGATTGCTATTCAAAGCGCAAATGTCTCATCGGGACGGACTTCCTTTGAGTGTTTAGGTTAGGCTTTTATAAGAAACAAGTTTTAAGTTTTTCATTATTATAATTCAAATATGAATAATATATTTATTACTTGCATAAAATAATAGATAATAAAAAGATCACAATTGAAATTTTAAATCTAATAATTTATTTCCCAAGACTGGTGGCGCCAAACTGCTCCATTTTAACTAAAACAAACGCCATATTGTTCCCGATTACGTCATAACGGTTTCGCGCGTCGAGACGTCAACTGAACACCCTATAAGACTTCGTACGTTGAAAAATGAACTTTATTACTTAGTACATAAGGTTTTGTTTCATTTAAATATATGTAACATGCGCGTGCCTAATTGTTTTAAGCGTTAAAGGAAGTCATAATAAAGTGACTTCATTTTAAGCATTTAAGAAGTAATTTACAATCGTACATCTGTTTCGACCAAAGCTTGTTTTGGGACACTATGAGGCTTGTGTCTTTACTAATTTTTTCCTGTCTTGTCCACACAGAAGTCTATATTACAAGACATTTCAATAAATAGAGCAGCTCTATTTATATTCTATATGTATATTTGTAGCAAACGAGCATGCAAACCACCTGATGTTAAGTAATCGCAGCCCATACATCCACGTTCAGCCACAAACACGACCGAAGTCCTATCTGAGCGCGAACGTATTTACGTTGCTATATCAATTATTTCTATGTACTATTTTTATTAACATTTTTACAGCCTTGGAGGTTATCCTTTTTGCCGCACTTCATATATGCTTTCATTATTTCTATACACTATTTTTATTAACATTTTTACAGCCTTGGATTCCATTCTTTCAACCTTATTTTATTTAACAATTCTATGAATCTTTACTTAATCATAGACAAACATATCTTTCAATACTCGCTTTGATTACCAAAGACAGTGTTGCCAAACATTCACAAAGTATAAACGGGGAACAAGTGGCCTAATATACTACTGTTCCAAATATTTCATTGGTGTCAAGGCTCAATTAACCGTCAACGCTTGTGATATATCGATCAAATGTGTGTTTTATTATTATGATAGAGTAAGAAACGGGCATGCAGGCCTCCTGATGTTAAGTGGTCACTGCAGACCATGGACAACCACGTCCAATCTCAAATAGTACAGAAGTTCTATTTAAGGATGGACGCGGATGCGTTTCTACTCTTGAGGACTAAGATGGTTGCCTCCAATAATGAGTATCCGACAACCACACCTGTCCAACCGAAACAATACACATGAAGAACATGTTGCTTTACGGCGGGTAATGAGGGTGGCGGTGGTACCGCCCCGGGTAAAAAATAGTATAACGTTAGTTCAAAGATGTAGGAGGCGCATACACATATAGGGTACTAAATGAGGAATATTCTTTAACATAAGATGGTTATCTATCAATTGTTTTTCATAGTGTCTATTGTTTATTTTCTTATTTATTTATTAATGGATTACCAACATAACAAACAGTCAGCACAGTTATGAAGTATACAATTCAATTAAAAGTAAAAGTTAACTGTTATCCTTAAAGGTAACCACAGCATGCTTGATTACTAAGATTTTTTATTAGTAAGAACTATGATATACAAACATACTAAAGCATTTCTTCTATATATAAATACTACTATATTACGAACTACTTATAAACTTTGACATGGTCTACATTCGGTAAAGAAAGATAAAGATGTACATAAACACATACATACCGACCTACTTCGATATTCTGATGATATGAAATGATCTCATGTGGACTAAATATGAATAAAATCTAACTGTAAGTATTGTATTTTGCGGTTTGCGGCTACACTTAGAAACGAGGCGACCATCTTAGTCCTCAGGAGTAGCAACGTATCTACGGTCGAGCTCAGATAGGATTTCGGTCGTGTTTGTGGTTGTACGTAGATGTCTATTGGCTGTGACTACTTAACATCAGGTAGTTTGCATGCTCGTTAGCTACTCTTCTCATATACCGATCCAACTATATCACGTTGAATGGAGGTTTTTTGCGGATAAAATTAGATTTTGTTATTCTTAATAATACTGATACTATCGCTGACTATGTGCCAGTGAAGGTTCCACCGAAATCGGTGCAACTGTTTCCGAGATTACACGGGACAAACAGACAGACAAAATATTTCAAATTGTGTTTTTGTTATTATGTAACGTATATATATTACACTCATTAAAGACTATTATTTCATGTTAGAAACAGAAACATAAATTTTAATTACATTGTAAATGAAAATAATTATAATAAAAGCCTTACCTCAACAATCTTGAGGGACTATCCATGCGGCTTGGTGTCAAGAACGGTGGCCGCATTCCCGCGCTGAGCGATCGTAATTCTCTGCGAATTATAATTAGTTTTAATTATATTCTGTGAAAAACATCGCTACGCCCTAGCAGGGTTCATGCCGAGATCTTATGTACTTTTTAAGATCACAATATATAGAGCACGACATAATGAAGATACTTAATTAATTTTATTTTGTATTCAATCATCAGTAACCTGTGTATTAATAATAAATACATATTTAAGATGATTTTGATTTTGTACAATTCAATTTCTAAATTAAATGTTTTTTTGTAATTTAAATAATATTTTAATTTTAATGTAAATTTATTAATAATATTAAAAATTGTGTTCATTATTAAGATTAAGATACCGGTGATACTTCTAATCTATATATTTTGCATACTGTATTATATTTTTAGGGCGTCTACTCATGTACATTGTGCTCACCTTTGTGTGGGGACACGGTGTAATTTTAAACTATATTTTGTTATTATAAATTGTTATTGTTTTCTGCGTTGGTGAGCCTTAAATAAATAAATTTATTAAAGATACAAATAAAATATATTTGATGTAAATTTGTATATACAATAAATGGTGTAATTTCTTTAGTTACTTTACATCATGGCTCGGTAATTGGGGAACCCAAGACTCTTTCTCCCGCCTAACACCATAGGGAGAAAGGAGTGACTGAAAATCCGCTGAACAAGATTACAATCTTATCTTATCAATATCAATTATAAGTTTTAATTTTCTATTTATGTTATTTTGTGTAATTTAAAGGCAATAAAATTTTATTAATATTATTACTTTTAGTTAAAATTATATTAGAGCACCTTAAATACGTAAATAAAACCGAAGCAGGGGATTATTAGTTATATTTTCGTTGTCAAAACGACATTTCGACCTCCACTGGCCCTCCCGCGTCGTCAGCATATGGCAAGCGTGTTCGCTCAGCAGAACAAGTACATACGATGTTTAGTCAAATATTCATTTACACTCAAGTTTGGCTTCTTTTTATGTGAGAAGAGTAGCAAACGAGCATGCAAACCACCTGATCCTAAGTAGTCGCAGCCCATTGATATCCACGTACAACCACAAACGCGACCAAAATTCTATCTCAGCTCGAACGTAGACACGTTGCTACTCGTGAGGACTAAGATGGTCGTATGGCTTCAAAGTGTTGCCGACACGGCAGTATAGTCAAATATTTATTTACACTCAAATTTGGCTTCGTTCCTTTATATTAATTAGGGTATTTAGGTTTATGTGCTGAATATGGTTTGAGCGGGTAGGTACAAAGTGCGCTCACTTATGAGACAACTTTAGTCCTCATATAGCAATGCGTGTGATAGACTTCATTGGCTTCTTTCAGTTATATTAACACTTTAACTTTGGCAATCACATATTAGATCGGATCAGCGTTGCGGGAGACGGCCTTGAGAACATGCGCCGATAATTTACTGAAATTTAAGTTTATGCGAGGAATCTGTACGGTTTGAGCGGGGAGGTACCATCGCCGCACCCATTTCCTGCGTGAAGCTTAGTCCTCAGGAGTAGCAATGCATGTGATCGACTTCAAGTGGGACTCTTGTTTTTTATGGTTATAGTTACTTACAGATATCCATTGGCTCCAATGAAGTTTTCTTTCCCCGTTAATAATTAGTGATAATTAACTTCTTACACGCACATAACATTAAAATTGTGAACAGAAGTCTAAAATACAAAAAGAAAGTCCTTTTCACGAATAAAAAACCAAATTTACCGCGAAAGTGAACTACGCACAAAAACGCCATTAAACTTTTTTCGCGCCTTTTACGAGCACAGAGTACAAAAAGTATGTCTAATCCGTGTCCTTGAGTGATGAAAAAAACAAGTGCACGTGTTCTTAGTAAGCGTTTTTTGAATGCAACTGATTTCAAGTTATTTTCGAATAGCTGTATGGTGTGCTAATTGGCTGCGTTCACAATTATATATTTTTTCGTGTCTTTTGTTAATAAAAACAGATTTTAATTCTGTTTTAATGTGGTAGAACTTAGTAAAATCTGCTTTATCTTGAAAGTTATGATTTCTACAGTATTAGAGTTAACCTGCTTAAATGCTACAAATTACGTTACAATATGTAAGTTGAAAAATATTTATTAAAAAAAATACACGTACATAATACACATCAAAAGTCATCAAAAGTAGCCCAAAATAATAATGAACAACTCAAAACTAATAAAAAAGCCTAATCAATCTTCAGGGAGCTCATGCCCAGGCGACATAGTTTCAGAAACGTTGGCCACAGTCCTGCACGGAATAGCAATTTCCCTGCCCGAGATATAAACCAGCCCTCACAATACGATCAAACGGTTTCAAAGCCAAGTGGAACAAGCTTCTGTAGCTTTTATAAATAGGTATAAATAACATTTCCTCATAATTTTCGCTCTAGTGACGTCCTGCGCCTTGTGTCCGGTAACGGCCAGTATCGGAAGATTGACCACACAGGATGCAAGCATCGCTTACTTTCGTCCACTTTGATTGTATATGACGTATTATGACGTAGTAGCTCGCGCCAAAGTCAATTTTGCAGTACATTGTATTTATAGTACCAATAATATAAGGAATCATACAATTTTTGTCTTTTATTTTAGTGTTTACATGCAAACTTTAAACCTCTTTTTTACATTTTCCAATTATAGAATTTCTAAATATTCTTACTTCATGCTCATCTACGCTATTTAAAGAACCTATATGCGAAATTTTAGGATTCTAGGTACAGCGGTGTCGGCTGTGTTGACATTTGAGTGTGTCAGTCATCTCTTTTATATATCGCTACTTCAAAACAAACGGGCCACAACGCGAATAGACCTAATTTTACAGGAGAGCCATTAAAGTTTTCAAAGTCAGTTCTTATATAATTGCTCTGTAATTTTAAAACAGATAAATAGGTGTTAGAGAGATATTTTTATTCTGCTTTTAATGATTCCGATATGTGACCGACAAAATTTGAATTTTTACAATAAAAAGGGTTTTGAATATTTTTGATTTGTGGCCCTTTTGTTTTAAAGTAGCGATATAATCATTTTGTTTTATATCTATATTTATATACTTTACAGCAACTATGATGTTTATAGCAAACAACAAATAGACGAAAATAACACATAATTTAAAAAATAAACAAGAGAATAATAGCAATATTCATATAAGTAAAATAATCATCAAAATTTCTGTAATTGGGGTAAGTCTATAAAGCTGGCAACACTACCTCGTTGAAAAGCTAAACTAACTCTCTGGACCAAGCTAATTACCAACTCTGATTATTGTCTATCAACTTGGACAAGTATATAAAAAAGTAAATATTACTTCAATATTGTGACATTTTAGTATCTTTAAAGTAGGTACTGTCTCTAACCCTACTTCCTCCGAGGATATGCCCACTTAAGTTTCCTGCAGTATCATTACTGTGGTCGCCGACCACACCGGATTTGAGCTCCAGTAACATTCCCTTCGTATGGTGTACACTTACGAAATGGTATCACCATTACTGGGTACACGGAGAGATTACCATGCGTATATGTCAGTATGTCTGCTTATAACTGTATATGAATACATAAATATAAATACCAATGGATACTATTATTAATTTAAAAAAAAACATTTAGAATGTCTCAAGTTCGAAATTTAAATACAAATTTGTATCGTTCTCTACGAGATAAGAACCAGCCTTCTGGTAACCGGCGGCATCGATCAAACGTGACTAATTGCTTGAAAATTTTTTGGTACTCGAAGCCTACGGTCTAGATGTTTCAAAGCAAAGCGGAACAAAGAATAAAAATGAAGTATATAAAGTTGGTTCTAGATGTCTATGGGCAGTGGCTATCAGTTGGACTGCAAGCTCGTTTGTTACTTCATAAGCTGCTCGCTTTAACTGCAACAAGTTCTTAACTGAGGATGTTGCGTAGCTCAGGATATAGCGAGTTTAAAAATGGGACAATTGCGCCATCAAATTTAGCTTATTAGTTAATGTTTAGGATTTTAGTTATGTCGACTACAACCAAGGTTTAGGATATGACCATTTTCGACTGCTAGTTTCGACATACGAAATTATTTACATAAAGTAACCTATGTAAGTTATATAAAGTTACTTAGGTAAAGTGACGAGCATAAACGGATATTTTTGAAGTGAACTAAAATTAGCCAAATCGAAAAAAATCCGTTGCAATTAAAACGATAAATGAAGTTGTTAGAAAAATTAGTAAAACAACATGTTTCGATATTAAAAAATTGATGCCAAAATTGGTATTATTTTAATAGTTTTACGCCGGATTTAGACACTTATTTACGCTTATAATAGAGGTAAACATTTCTTGATAATTTTCACTTTATAAATTCAATAAATACTCAATAGATTGTGTACATAACAGCCGGTGGAAAATTGAAACATCCTATTATTTCGATTAATACGTACGCTGCATTTTGACACATTTCGTTTACACTTATAATAGAGGTGACATTTTTAAACAATTTAGTCAACTCACCAGAGAGCTGGCACTTACCTCGGTCAAAGAATTAGCTTAGCTATTCAACGAGGTAATGTTGCCAGTTTTCTGGGAAATCATCCCTAAGGCAGTGTGGATGCAGTATTTTATTTTTTAGTTTTTTTTTTATTATAATAATGATTTTAATTTTGGTTTTTATATTTTAATAGTTTAGATTAGGCTTTATTATAATTAGTTTTGAGGTGCTTTAAAAGGTGGTAGAGTTTGAGTTCTCCCGGGGCGGTACCACCGCCACCCTCATAACCCGCCGTAAAGCAACATGTTCTTCATGTTCGTCATTTATTGCGTATCGGTTTGGGAGGTGTGGTTGCCGGATACAGATTATTGGAGGCGACCATCTTAGTCCTCAAGAGTAGGAACGCATTTGCGTCCATCCATAAATAGAACTTCTGTTCGATTTGAGATTTGACGTGGTTGTCCATGGGCTGCAGTGACCATTTAATATCAGGTGGCCTGCATGCCCGTTTCTTACTCTTTCACTATAAAAAATGTAACATTTATAATTATAATATATGTATAAGTAATATATAATTAGTGTATACAATTTTGAGTATATAAAATAAATATTCATTACATTGGGTATAAAATAGCCGTTGGAAAATCGATACGCGACCTGGTATCGATTTTCTAACGGCTTTCCTCGATGTTAGTGCCGTTAGGGTGGTGCCGTAGCCGTTACAGATCGATATGCATAGTGGTGTATTGTGCGCTCCCCTTCCGAGGGTTGGTACGATAAAAAATAATTTTTGATTAGCTCGGTCATATTGTGGCTTCAAAATAAATCCAAAACTACACAATCCATAAAGAAAAATCATGTATACAATGTTGTTAGTTTAGTTTATCACTCATTAGTCTATTTGTTTCATTGAGATTTTCATTATTTTAATTAAAACGTAAGTAAAGTTTATTAATCTTGCTATATGCATTAAAAATTATTATTTTTTAATACGTATAAAAAAATAGTTTAAATATATTTTTTAGTATCTGTGACGGTACGCATTGTAGATGTAAGACATCTAAATCTATGTTTATTGAAAATATATTTATAAATAAACAAAGCCAATTATTAAGTATGAAGTCGTTAATAATTTTAATATGATTAATGCAAAATATAATTACGAAGAAAATATATTGCGGTGGTAAAGGAACATTACGGCACAACAGAGCATCTTACCGTTTGCCGTCAAGCCCGTAAATAGCAACGTATTTGATCAGCTGTATGCTCGTTTGCTGATTGAATTTAATAAAATATAAATTTATATTGGAAGCAAAAACACAGAATCCAAGGCCGTGACAGCCAGCATGTATTAAAAAAGTTAAGACATTGCAATGACGTTGGAAATATAGCTCATTCATAACAATGAATGAATGAAAGTGAATGGGATGTCTCCGATCTTGAACCGCACGTGCTTCCGTTTCCGTTTTTTTATTGTTCCATAAACTTTTTATAGACCACAGATTGAAAATAAAGACAAGTGTGGTCGATAGGTAAGTACAGATTAATAATAAATCTGGGTGGTCTTTTGTTATAAAGTATGTTATAAAAATGTTTTGAATATAAGCGAATGATTGCAAATACAGTTGATATGAAATTCGGATAATAACTTGTTTTTATGATGTAATAATTAAAATATGACAAACAGATATTTTAGGTTTAATATGGATCCTGCAATAGACTAGTGTTAAGATTTCAGTCTCCGAAATTCTCAAGCCTCATTTTGAGACACATGAACGTCCACAATCAACCTCAAACAAGAATAAAGTCCTGTCTGACGTCATGCATAGATGAGTTACTACTCCTGAGGACTGAGACGGTCGCTTCACTTGTAAATGTAGCAACGGAACCTCTCCAACCGAAACAAAGAACTGCTCTTCGGCGGATTATGAGGGCGGCGATGATACCTCTTCGATAGAACTATAGTTTTATAACCTTCCGGATTTTTTAAAATACTATTCTGTATACTAAGCATTGTATAGTGCAGATTTACGCAATTTAGTATGTTAACAAAATTAATTTGGTGTTGCTATTATAAAAATGAAACTGCCTACGTACAAATGTAGGGAAATTTTGTCAGTTGATAAATCTGTAGTTCAACATCATAATCCAACGTGAACAACTGTCGTTTCGGTTAGTGAGGTCTGAAAGAATGCAAAGGCAGTCCGCAGCCATGCGGCATGGTTCCCAAGATCGTTGACCGCATCCTAAATAGTGATCGTAATGTTCTGCGCCAGATACGAAGCAACTCTTGTCACCAGTAGCATCGATCAAAAGTAGGAGTAATTTTGTGAAGCATTTTGGCATTTGGAACCTACATTTATATTAGAATATTGTTACAATAAATTATTTCACACTATATTTATCTATTAGCTAATCTTATCTGGAACATCTGTCTTCCCTTTTGGTATTGAAGGTCAACGTACCGCAAAACGTGGAAGCAAATGCCGTTTTTACTGCCAAAGCCGCTTCTTATTACTCTGAAATGATCATAAAATATAGATACGCAGTTTTAATGCAATAAATAAAAAATATTTAAAGTTGTAAATACTTGCAAGATGCACGTATCATCTCACTAAAACGACAGATTCAACGAACTTTGGGATTTAGTCCTTAAGGGTACAAATAATAAATTATGTAGTTTACTAGTTTTTTCCACGTCCTTGCTCGGGCATGGCAACAATGCTGCATTGTTATATTTTACCCAAATTTTTATCTTTCATATTACCTCATATCATACAAATTTTCAAATAATAACCAACCAATCAATATTGAGTTACTTTAATAACGAAGAGCGTAAATCTAAAATTTCTGGTATCTAACTTCCACAATGATGAAATTTTACCACCTTAGGGGAATTTTCAAAATCTATTTCTTATTCCCTTAAGTTATATAAGGGACGTTTTGAAAAAAAAACAGGTTTTCTAAACTCAGCTGTTTTAATTGTGTATTGATCTGTAGGTATTGATCTGTAGGTCTTTCTATCACGCTACAGTCATCCTGTTACCTTTGGCATGTGGGCGACTTAAATTCATATATCATATTCTTTCTATTTAAACGTAAGAAAAAATAAGGTTTTTCGATTAAGAACATGCATTAATTACGCGCATCTTGCAACATTATATTTAAACTGTAGTATTTTTTCCACAATAAATCTCATCACTCCCTCATATGTTATCTGTGTAACAACGGTAGTTTCCGTTACCGTACGTAACAATAGATCGAATCCATTGTTAAATTACCGATGTCTTCAGGTCAGAGGTAATCTTGGCGCGTGCCAAGACATCTGCTACCATTTCTTATAACAATTGCACACAATAAACGTGAGTAACAAGTGAAATTGAACAGCTGCGTGCGAGCCGCCATCTTGGCAGCTGAGATTGGCGCGTAACGCACCTTGATAATGTTACCAGTGTAACGCGTCTTGCTCTTGAGAAGGGAGATTTTTTTTGTAAATTGGCTTCCGGAGAAATGATTGATTTCAGTTACAGTAACGGTAGGGATGGGATAACGGATAATTGTTTTGTATACAAGACAGATAAGTGGTCAGTTACCGATTGTCACTACCAGCCATTGAAAAAATAATTGATACTTTATATTGATTATTTAAAAATAAATATATGCAAATATAACATAGTGAAAACAGAAAAAAATACAAATTTGAAAGTGTCTGTGCAAGAGAGATTTGATGTTTCTTTAATTATTGTTTGTATTATTTGTCGTATATTTTTAGACCGAAAACACTGTTATTATAAATACTGATTGGCAGTATTTTTGATATTTATTTTTTGATAATTATTTTTAAGTAAAATTTGAACTGACTTTAAAAAAGAAGGCAGGCGTTTTTAGTATTCGGTTTTCGGAAGAAATTCGTCGGATACTTTTGTTTATTTATCGTTAAACTTCAAGAAAACTTCCCCATTTAATTTTTTAATGGTTAACTTTTTATAAAAGACTACCTGTGCCCACGACTTCGTCGGCTTAATTAAATCAAATTTACATAATTTATTTATTTGTTAACCGTTTTAAATGAAAAAAAAATGTTAAGTGAAGCCCAATACAACATAATCCCGAAAATAGCATTCCAATCGGATAAGCTGTTTCTGAGATTAGCGTGCACAAACATACACACATACAGACAAAATGAATAAACATTGTTTTGGGTTCTCTTGCGTGTGTAAAGGCATCCCATTATGATTTTTTAAATATATTTGCCATGTAGACAGCGATCCGTGTAGATTAGCTCAGACATAAACCGTTACCTCAAACCAATCAATATTTTACTATCAATCTGTATTCCGAGTTTATCAAAACATATTGTACGGTTACAAAAAACGCCCATTTGTACTCCCCCAACTACGCACGTGCCAATAAGCTTGTATTTATATAATATACCTTATTACAAAGGCTTAAGGTCTATAATACTTCGAGTTTTTGTATAGGTGTGATAAAAGACACGTGCTGGCGGTGACATTCTGTACAGACGTTTTTATGTCAATTTCATGGCACTAGATATGAATATGCAGTCTAATTTGTTTTTTTTTACTCGCTTTTGCTTTGTTTGCACAGAGTATATTTTACTGTACCTACCCATAAATAATACAGTTCTATTTTTACTCTATGAAATAAAAAACCATAAACATTTTTATCTTGTGTTTTACCTAAGGAATAAAAGATCAAACGTTTCTTCCTAAGTGTTCATTCCTCATTTACGCTATACAGAAAGGATTTATGTGCAAAATTTCAGAATTTTGGGTTCCGAATAATAAAATTCATTTATTGCCACATAAAAAGAAATACATAAAAATATAAAAAAAAAGAATAAAAAATAAAAGACAAAAACAATAATACACACCAAAAGGAAACCTTTATTAAGAAGTATTTTGATTACGGGCAAAAGGACGTGTTTCAGGATTATCTGACATGGGATCATGACCCCATGCAGTGCTGTTTTTCAGACTGTAGATATTAATAATAATAATTTAAATCTAGTGTGGTTTTTACAAATAATGATACAATACACAATAGGAATACACCTTAACCAATAGATTGTTATATCGTCTCGCAAAATGCTACGCAAAAATAAACTGATCCCAAACGTCAAAAGTAGGACAACTTCGAAAATCTTTTCATTTGTACTCCAGTTGACTAATCCCAACACCGAACTCTGACATTCTGTTAATTGTAACAAATGGAGTTATTTTCTTTATTAGCCCTTTCATCTCACTAATGGCGGGTAACTAGTGTTAATTAGAGAGTAAAACGGCTGACTTGGGCTTTAATAAGACGTAAGTTACATTTTTGAGTTTAATTTTACGCACACATAAAGAGTTTAATTCATGTATTCCTGTGCGTCATGTAATCTACATATATATATAATAAAAGTAGCTGTCATAGACACACAAAGACAAATAAACATAAACACCCAGACTCAGAACAGCAACGTAAATTCATAATTCAGATGTCTGCTTCACAGGAATCGAACCTGAAAACCTCCGTGACAAACCGGTTCGCGGATCGCCAAAAACGTATTTTTATATTATATTATATTAAATAACGTAGAAGATATTTATATATTCTACGTTAACGTACAGTTTTGCTCTCTATAGCTCTGTATAACATGCTATAAACTATATAGCAACGCGTATTTAAAGAAATGACTAAAGAGATTATATTTACTATAGTAATTTTTGCTCATTGCCCAGTTCCAATATATTATAGTGTGATAATACACAGACTATAACGAGACCAGAGAGCACTCTTAAAGGTGGTAGACCCGTTAGAGCTCGCCCGGGGCGGTACCACCGCCAGCCTCATAACCCGCCGTAAAGCAACATGTTCTTCATGTATTGT
>DWON01005199.1:0-15194 GCA_018251015.1 Phocides pigmalion okeechobee | reverse complement strand
GGTTGCCGGATACACATTATTGGAGGCGACCATCTTAGTCCTCAAGAGTAAGAACGCATCCGCGTCCATCCTTAAATGGAACTTCTGTTCCTTTTGAGATTGGACGTGGTTGTCCATGGGCTGCAGTGACCACTTAACATCAGGTGGCCTGATGCCCGATTCTTACTCTTTCACAATAAAAAAGCGATATATTCCCCATTTTTCTATTAGAAAATTTGGAAAAGCTCTAAAGTTGAACCCACGTGAACGAAGCCGCGGGTATCAGTTAGTCAATCATATTTCTTGCTACGTTATCCTTGAAGGATGAAGGGGAAGTTTATTTGTATTTGATTACAAAACGAGTATTCGAAATTTCATTTCGGTTTACGAGGGCCGCGTTTGATTGCACCTGCCATCATTTGGCGGAGTTATTTGTTTGATGCGGACAGTTGAGTTATTGGCTTTAAACGTCAGGAGAGTACAATTGTATGGACAAAAACGGTTTCTTCTGTTCCTGCGTTATAAAAAAGCTGTGTTTAATATTTGGGTACATATAGGTGTAATATTAAAGATAAATTCTTATTATTCTGAGTAAAATAATTAACTAAATAAATGATAAACAATCTTAGAATCCCTTACACGCTTTTATTACCTTAAGTTGTATGTATGCATGTATGTAACGGAATCTTTGAGCATAATTTTCACCAATTTCGAGATGTCTGATTAATTTGAAACTTTGCACACGTATCAAGGACCGACGACAATGCAATAATATGAAAATTAAAAACTATAAAACACGCTTTTATAAAAAATCCAATTAAAAAGTATGAAGTATGAACTTTTTTTAGTTGATTTTTTTATAAAAGCGTGTTTCTTAGTTTTTTTCACCTATCATTTATTTTAATTAAAAATCTGGAAACTGGGTAATTCCCGTGGTCAAAGTATATATAGATAAAATCTATGATTAATTGATATTTAATCCTAAAGTTTAAATTTATATTCGTATGTTATTTACATATTTATTTATTTCTCCCAATAAATCTACTAGTACTATCATTGCGGAGCTAGGATTTTCTCACAAAATGTAAAGTTTGAGCTATCATCCTACGATGTCAAAACCCTGATTAGTAAATTTTATTTTTAAGAAATCTGTTAAGAACTCTCAGATGACCTCAGGAAATCTACATTCCTTGTGATGTTTTCCTTTACAGTCAAATGATAAATAATTTGTAATACGTACATAGTTTTGAAAAATCAGAGGTGAGGTGGGCGAGCTCGGGATCTGACTAGGCTTACCTATCTTAGTTTCTTACGCTTATACTTCTTAATCGTGGTTATAGTTCATTTGCTATTTTTTTATTAATCAATGAAAATATAACGTTTTTATATAATGTTAATAAATAATGTATTTTTCATTTTATTTCATTTTTTATTAAATTGTATAAAAATCTGCACGGACACGTAACACGAAACACCAATTACTGCAGGACACTACATGTTTATCCTACAATTATTCTATTCCGATATAACCTGAATTGTAATTGCTAGACGAATGTTTTAAAAACTAATTGCTAGATATGCAATATAATTGAATACTGTCAGGCGACTCGTTGACACAGTTTCTGTTACAATCAATTTATTCCGTTATTCGCGAGCTAGGATAGACAAATTGATTGAGTAATTTATTTTTCCCTTTGAAAACGGTTTCCTATCTTTTCCTTGATTCAATTCGTCAATGAATAATGTATTATTAAGAGCTTCAGCTTCGCGGATTGTCTATACCACAACCCATCTTTAAAATGAAGCAATGTTGACTGTGGCTAAAAATTGGATGGGTGACCGCTAGTGAATACATCATGTTACTTCGGAAAGCATGTTTAGCTTTTGTTTCCGTTAATAATAATCAGAAAAGTCGTAATACCATCGGAAGCCTTGTGGGTTGATTAAGATATACATAAGAATATATAAGATATATAGGTTGTAGAGACAAGAGTACCACTAGTAGTAGATACCACTGCCACCTGAGGAGGACACCAAGACGTTCTCAATCACATCACTACATCAGTAATAATGAATCTACGTATAACTTAGCTCGATTACCTTAACTCGATATGCATGTGTCCTAGCGACTGTGTAGTCTTCTAACATAAAAACATAGCATGTTCATTGAATACTTCAAAAACATGTAAAAAAACAACAGAACATAGTCTCTACACGTTATAGAGCACGAGAGCTCATTCGAAAGTCGAATCACGGCGTGTCAGTAACTCTTGTGGTCCCGATGTACATAATGGCAAAGGTTGTAGGCTTTCTAAACCTAAAGAAGTGCGTGGGTACGATTCTTATATCTGTTTACAACTTTTTGACTTCCTACCGCTCTCTTAACGGCTGAACGTGACTTTGTCTTTTGCTTTTATATTTATTTTTATTTTGTGAATCTTAAAGATTACTCTATGTTGAGTTTTTAAAATTTCAGTAACCCATGTGAACTTAATGATGAAAATTTATACTAGCCGTCTTTCTTCAAAACCGATGTGCCTTGCGAGGCGATGGTTAATTAGGCTGTAGAAAGTTCCTAAACACAAGCAGACACTTTTTCGGAATAAATTCGTGGTCTATTCTTCTTCGCTAGCGATGTTACTTCAGTAAATTCAACAGAAAATATTTATAAATGGCAACACGATTATGAATACCTGATTACAGTCGTTACGGCGCTTTATTTATTATATTAAATTAATTTAGTTTTACAATTCTAGTGGTAAAATTCCCTTGTCGCAAAATAAATCAGGTGATCGAATCCGTAGTTGTATTGTCTTTGACTACTCCAAGTTATATGTGCTTTAAAAAAATATCACTTGATATGTCTGTAAAGGAAAATATCTCGAGAAAATCGGCATGTGAAAAGTATTGCCTGACCATTCGCATTCAGACAGACAGACGTATAGCTATATTTTTGTTATGGCGGAAGGGGAAATTCAGTGGTTCTAAAATATACAAATTCATACTAATATTATAAATATGAATGTAAGTTTGTTGGTTACGCTTTCACGCCAAAACTATTCAACCGATTATCACGAAAGTTTGTACACATATACTTACAGGTATTAAAAAGGACATAGAATACTTCTTAATAAAAAAAAATATTTAAAAAATACTTCAAAGCCTTCAAATTATTATCTTATTGACTATAGCTTCAGCTGTTTTGAATTTTTGTATATTTCGTGTTATTTTAGTGTCACTTATAAGCAATACTAAAAATATTTCAATTTTTGAGGTTAAGTATCAGTTTATTGTTTTGGTTATTTCGTTTATTTAAGCGCTTCAACGGGAGCGAAGCCGCGGGTAAATAATAGTATTAAATATTTTTCACCACACTTCATGCATAAAAAGGTTAAATTCTAAACGCCAATGTTAGTTAATGATAAATTGCACAAATATGGACGTATACGCGACGGATACAAAATGTCTATATTCCCCAATTATCCCGTACGTGGGAGTGCGGCAGTGGGACAATAATAGGTCAATGACGACAATGCTCGTTACAGATGTATCTTGGTCGCGAGATAATTCTGCTGATTCTCTCGGTGTAATTGTGCAAAGATAGGAAACGTAATTAGGCGCCGTGGCAGCCCGCGATTCAGTGACTATCGGTACTTGGTATCTAAAAAAGCTGCCAAGTGCGCATCTATTCATGTATAGAAAAGGGTTCTGTAGACTTTTTTATGTGAAAAGAGTAGCAAACGAGCATGCAAACCTGATTTTAAGTAGTCGCAGCCCATAGACACACAAACACGACTAAAGTCCTATTTGAGCTCGAACGAAGATATGTTGCCACCCCTGAAGACTAAGATGGTCGCCTCGCTTCAAAGTGTAGCCAGCAACCGCACTTTTCCAACGGAAACACAAGTATTGTAAACACGTTCAAAGTTTGTTTCGAAAATATTTCGAAGTTAATGTGCAGTGTAAAGTGTAAAATTAATAAGTGAAAAATCATCACGAGGAAATTTCAATTTCGCTTTTCTTCCGTATGCTTAAGCGCTTTATTGGGTGTATTCTGTCGAATCATTACGGTTAGTTTAACAATTATTTCATTCTTCCGTCGGACAAGCAGAAAGATAATATGTTGAAATTTGATTTTACAAATTAAGTAGAAAAATAATTTCAATGATTATAATTTGTTCTGTATATAAGCACTGGGACAGTGATTAATTATGAATAAGAATTTAAAAAGCGAAAAATATAAAACTAAATTGGATTTTTGCATTTCGTGAACATTATTGAATCTGACAATTTAAGTAATTAAGCAAACTTGCTCATTTTTCGAATGTAACTAAATCTCTATTTAAAAAAAAAACAGTTTAACACTATTGAATAGTATAAATAAATGCACACACAGTAAAACCGGCTTTTGAATACTATTTTTAAGTTCCAATATCTGTCTATGTGTGGCGCTGTTGTACTCTTTCTTATGTCACATACGAAACTTATTGGTTATTGTAATAAAAAGTGTTATGTAACGACATCTACTCAATTGAAAGTAGATCTACATCCCAGTATGGGTTGTGATGGATGAGCGAGGTGCCTGTGACATGGTGTTTTATCATTTTAGGATTAGTATTTCCAAAAATATTTCGCCTCACGCTGTACAATTTCAGGATTCTGTATTTAACGAGTTCGCTAAGAGTTGATCTGTGGCTCAGTCTGTTACGTTATTTTATACATCGAGTTAAAAAAATAAAAACTTTAAAGACCGTAGTTGGTGACAAAACAGGTGCTAATTGTTCCCAAAAGAGACGCTGTGACATACGGTCATGTAGAAAAATAAAAAATAAGGGTTCCTGGAAGACATTTGAACCCTAAAAAACCTGGCTCAAGATAACACCGGATGAAGCGAGCACACTCTGATGGCTCGGTATAAAATAGCTTTTGTTCTATCTGTATAATGAAGCGGCGTAAAATAGGAAATGTAATTAGGAGGCACCGTGGGGCAGGTCAGTGGAGCTGCGCGCCTCCCGGGAACTTTATGTGCTCCAGATTATGATAACCAGGGTCGCGAGCGGATCCGCCCGCGTACTTCTCCCCGACTGTCCCGGAAAGCGAGTAATTATTTTAATTTATACGTTATTCTTGTATCATATTGACACATATACATTTATTCAGTGTGTGTGTGTGTGCATGAATGTATGTATAATATATTTTATATGTGACAAAAGTAGATAATCGATTGCAGGTTACGCTTAAAAAGAAGCATACCATCTCTGTCCTTAGAAGTAGCAACGCGCTTGCGTACGAGCTCAGATCAACTTCAGTCTTGTTTGAGGTTGCATGTAGATATTCCCGGACGCTTCGTCTACTTAACATCAGGTAACCTACATGTTCGTTTGCCACTCTTTTTTTATCTAAGAAGAGTAGGAAACGAGCATGCAAACTACCTGATGTTAAGTGATCGCAGCCCATAGACAACCGCGTAAAACCACAAACATTATTAAAATCCTATCTGAGACTGAGATGGTCGCCTCGCTTCAAAGTGTAGTTAGTTTCTGACATAAAAAAATAACACATAACTAAAACTGAGTAAGTGCGATCTTGTGATGTAACAAGAGTACATGATATGTTAGTAACTCGACAGATGGCGTTAGGATCCTTGTATTAGTTTATTAATGAAATATGTCTCACGACAACACGGTACCTAATCTCACGAGTGGCTTCGTCGATCACCTAGTTTATATTCAATATATGATATACGAAAATGAAAACTGTTCGCTGTTGTTTCTTTGTGTTATGATTAAACAAAAACTACTGATTTAATATACATAATTGTGTACATTAAGTGCCTGTATCCTTGGTCTCGGGTATAGGCTATGTAATATCACGGTATATTATTGTGGAAGTGAACAATAACCTAAAATAATAATAATCAAGTGTGTTCTAAAATAAAAGTAGCGTATGTTATATATACATAGATTTATATATGTTAGTGAAAGTCCCTTCCAAACAGATGGAGCCCCTCGAAATAGGTTTAAGTGTTTCGGACAATACCGGGGACTATTATTTTGATATTACAAACAGGCACCTCCAATTTATATACATTTGGAGATGTGTTGATAATAGTTTTACGCGTTTTTATTAAATTACTTATCGCTATGTATATTATTTATATAAGGTGCTTTGACGTACATATCGCAAGCGAAGCCGGGGTATAACGCTAGTGTTTAATATTCGCAGAATCCCTCCAAGGTCGGCGGGTACACGTCGCCATCTTTTGTCTGTGACAACGATATTATATACAAGGATCGTGATCGGTTCCAGACCGCTTTTATGAGTGTACGTAGTACTGACATTAGAATTTACTACGTTCTGTTACGGCCAAAATTAAGTTATCCCTACGTGGAAGGAGACCTTGGAAGGAATTTGGTGCGTGACTTACATTTTTTTTATATTAACGATTAGTGAATGGAGATGCAGGCCATCTGATCTTGTTGTCACTCGCATCTGTTAACAGTACTAGTTCACCAAAAGATAAAGTTCTAGATTATATGTTACTAGCCTTTGGGCGCGGTTTTTCTTGCACAGAAATCGATGATCCCGAAGACTAAAAAGAACTGACCAACAGTTTCGTTCGTTACAAATCATTGTTACAATATTAAAAAAATATAAAATATGTCATAACGAAATATCCACCTGGCATATATATTTCACCTATCCATCAGCCTATATGTGTCCAATGCACCTAGGGCTCCCTCAGGTGCCGCCACTCTGACCGGTTCCGTGCTCTCTGCATGCAGCGATTACCCGGTCATAAAACTGTAGAGATTTAAATAAATTATACAAAATGAATAGTCGCCTAAATTTACGAATAATACTAGAAGTAAAAACTGACGTAGTTTCAGTGATACTAAAGTACATATTCAAGTAAGTCCAGTATTTGAAGTCTGAATAGCATTTGCCGGCGACCAGATGAATAAAACTAAAGCTCTTTTATCTAGTCTGCACGCGAATAAAAATCAAGAGAAAATCCTTGTTGAAGTACTAACAGTTAAGTACAAATGTCTACGGGCGGAAGAAAACACAGACCACTTATGATGATATCTTCGCCGGATGAAGTGATTCTCGTTTACTTTTTTGTGGGAGAAGATTAGCAAACGAGTATGTAAACAACCTGATGTTTAGTACTCACATCCCATAAACATCCACGTCCGACCTCAAAAACGACTGAAAACGTGTCTGAGCTCGAACGTAGATACGTTGCTAGGCCCGAGGACTAAGATGGTTGCTTCGCTTCAAAGTGTAACCCGGCAACCGCACCTCTCCAACCGAAACACAAGTAATGCTCTACGGCGGATTGTGAGGGAGGTGGTGGTACCTCCCCGGTGAACTATAGTTCTCCCACCTTCAAACGTTTACTACGTAATTATCATAAAAAGTGGCTCCTATCCAAACAATATGCACGACAGTACCGCCAGTTAAAGTTACTAGTTCAATTTACTCAACAAGAACCACTAATTAAACGGATTGCTTGCCGCTCCATAAAATAAAACTACCGGCCACCCAATCAGTAAGATTTCCTACAAAGCCGCACTGCTTTTAATCTGTAAATCCTGTTTCAACTAATTGTGGGCTCGGCAATGTTGTCCATGTGAAGATAACGATACCATTTTATTCATTTTTTATTTTATTTATTTTTTACATGTATCTAGTGATTGTTGGATGTAAGGAACATGCAACGTACGACTCGCCTGAAGTTAAGCGTCACTGCCACTAATGGGTATCTTTAATCAAATCCATGTAAAATTAACCGCTCAGAAGTGGGATTTAAAGTGGATTGCAGTGGTACCTCGGCTGAGGCACCACTGTCGGCACCGCCAATAAGCCGTCGTGAAGCTCCTGTGCTTTAGTTGGAGTGGAGCAGTTACTGGATACATTAAAACGTAGCGACCATTTTAGTCCTAAGGAATAGCGACACATCTATTCACGACCGTAAACGTCAATGCATAGGATGGGTTCTTGGGATCCTTGGGTGGGTGGATGGGTTCTTGGGATCCTTGGGTGGATGGGTTTCCTATACTATTTTACAAATTGTCCACATCGATCGCTCATTGTACACACATAGCGTGTAAACGATTGTTATGTATATGCTTTTAGCCAATGTTTTGCCACTCCATTATCTTCGATGAGTCGAGCGTGTAATATCTCGCATCTCCCCACACTTGACATTTATTAATCGAAAGTGCTTTAAATTTTTATCGAGATAAAGTTATTATCTATAAATGTATAATAGTATAATGTATATATTAACATGAAGAGAAATCTTTTGTAACCCTTTTTAAGAATATCGATCGTGCGAAGGAGACTGAGATTTGGAATAGGGTAACTATTAGTAACTATTATTTACTCAACCATACTTTACTTAACCATATAGTAATAATAGTAAGGTAATAATTGTTCGTTAGGAATCCTTTTAATGCGAAAAAATAAAATGTGCATTGTTTTATGTTTATTCTATCATTTTTAAACAACAGTGTGACATGATATAGATGCGCAGGGCAGACAGTGGCTAAAGAATTTTTAAATGACAGTTTGTTTAAATAAGTTTTTAGTACTGATTTTTAAACATTCATTCAAAAAACCATTTGTGATAGTACAAACTGATACTTAAGACTTTGGCATTAACTTCTCGGGTACAGCAAAATCTTAAAACGACCTAAAATCGTTGTCCTATTAAAAGGCGTTATAGTAAGCAGATATAACTTACTAACTTAGGCCAGCTTAATAAGATTCATTTTTAGTCCACATAATGTTCCATAGCAGATCTAAATTATACTTAAACTTCTGTTCTGAATCTAAATATTCGTATACGCATTGTAAGATTGTTATATCATATGGACAAATGAAATACGCGGTGAGAGTAGAAATCGTGAAAGTTTTTGTAAAGTATACCTCTAAAATTTTATAAACGTATTATCATATAGTATATACTATATGCGAAACTCACGTATTACGTACGCATCTCGCTTGCTCCAAATGACTTCGCAAGATAAGTCTCACCTTGAAACACATCTACAACTTTTTGCCGACCCAATTTCCGCGATTCCCACAAATCCTTGTTAACAAAAAATAACAAATCGCATTAGAGTGACGTCAGTCAATGTCGGTGGCACTTACGTCGCAGCGCTACGCTCCAGCTACGACCCGTAGATCCGTAGAGCGTAGTGTCTACGGTCGCGTCGAGAGTGTCGGGCGAACGCTACGAAAGTACTACGATTGTTCTACGCTAACTTTTTACGTGAAACTTGTTATCTTTATAAATATCTATACAGATATTTACTGATGGGAAATGTTTAGTCGTTGATGTAAAGTGAAAAAGTGGTTTATTTATATTTAAATGTGATTTTTGGTTGATTAACTTAGTAATTGTGATCGTAAGACGCCATTGTAATCGAAAACTTAATTTCGGAAATTTAATTGAACTCTTATTGCAGCATGTTTATATGCTTATAACAATAATTGTTTATATTTCAAAGCCTCTTAAATACATTTAATTGCGTAGCATCAAGTGGAATATTATTATGATTACACTGTAACCGTTGTAAAATATATTTACGAGTACTAAATAATTTATAGCTTCTCGCAAATGTAACGTTTTTACTTTTATTTATATGTCGTATAAAATTTTAAAAATTTTTGTGTAGGTTTTAAAGGGGTAATTGTATATAAATTATAAAATACCGAAATAAATAAAATAACGGACAATGCATATAAATTTCACGGTATTAAGTGGTCAAAGGTTCAGTAAAAAATAGACTGAAGAACTGAATGATGGGTGAGGGCTTATCCCCGGGGGTGTTTTTCGCGGCGGGACCCAACGGCAAGGGAGTGAGGCTGTCGGCGCGTGGAGTCCAAACCCTGCAGACCTTCCTGCGAGAACATGGAGCTGACTGCGTCAGGCAATTTATGCAGGTTGGCACAATAGTAGTATATATAAATAATCTATTCTTAAATGTGGGAGAACTATAATTCGACCGGGGAAGTACCACCGTCGCCCTCATAATCCGCCGTAAACCATTATTTGTGTTTCGGTTGGAGAGGTGCGGTTGCCAGTTACACTTTGAAGTGAGGCGACCATCTCCAGTCCTCCAGAAATAGGATTTCGGTCGTTTTTGTGGTTGTAGGTGGATATGTATGGGCTGCGACTACTAAACATCAGGTGGTTTGCATGCTCGTTTGCTACTCTTCTCACATAAAAAAAATGTATTTACACATATTATCAGTATCAATTGTCTAGTGACACGACAAGGCATCTACTCCTACTTAGGCGTAGCTAGGCATCTTCCGACCCTAGATGGACCTGCAGTTATTTTTGGTATTTTATGTGGATATTTACGTAACATAACAAAAGGTGGCTACTAGCTACTACGACGTTTCCAATTCAAACCTTCTTTACGTTATTCTCTCCCGGAAATATCGACGCCACCAATACTGAAGACCCGTTTTCGATAATACTTTTTATCGGAAAAAGATTAATCTAGGCAGGGTGTTACATAAATATGAAAACCATTTGCTTTAAGAAGAATATTATTATTGAGATACGTTTTTCTATTATTTAATAGTTTGAATATATTTGTGTATTTTGTATAAAGTAACGGATTTAATTTTTTTTCGAAGGAGGTATAAATTATTTATTGATGAGCATTGAACAGTGACATTTTTTGCGCAAAGATTTAATTTTTTATGTTTAGAAATACCTAGTTTATTTTGGAGACTGTTTGTGAGGTTTGTCTAATTAAGAATGTTAAGTGACGTCATAAACATGCGGCAATTTGCAAAAGATTATGCGAAGGAGTCTTTGAAACAAAGCTATAAAAATATATTATACGTAAGATAAAATTATAAGAAAGACAAGCGCTAAAGAGACGTTTAACGAAATAGACGTTTTGCAAAAAAGCGTATGGACGACGTGCGATAAATTGTTATTGATTTAACGTCTTGAACTTGACGGAACCCCCAGAACAAACAGATCTGCAGACGTCACCTTGTCAATCCGGCGCCGGCTGCCAGACGGTCCATGAAGTCTGGCGCCTGCGTGTCATACTGGAGCATCGCATGACATCGGTACCATCCAGTTGCCAGTATAGCGATTTTACTCTGTCTATTATATTATACGTAAACAGCGTAGTTTACATACCAGAAATTATAACGTGAATTCCTAACAGTCTAGTTTTAAATGTATTAGTTATGAGGTTATAGATTTAGGAAAATTACCACGATAAGAAAATAACGATTTTGCATTGCCTAGATAGGTTTACTAGATGCGTAAGGATCTTATTAGAGAAACATTTGATACTTTTCTTATGTTTTCACTTGGCAAAGCCTAAATTTACGTCATAAACTTAAGAAATCATATTCATTAGACGTAACTCGTGTCATATATTAATTGACGCTGTCTGGAATGGATTCGATACATCATTAGATATCATAGTAGGATATTCTATACTATGTTATCTTAAGATGTTTTTTGTAAAACACTTTCCCACATGAGCGGCTATCCACATGAGGTTATTGAGTTAGTCTTTGTAAAGCAATTGAACTTATCTAAATACCACGCATTGCGGAAATATCGGCAATTAAAAATAAAAAATCGTTAATCGTTAGTACCCGTTATATAACATAAACACACATTAACATGTAACTCATGTCGTGTCACTATGTGTATTCTATTATTAAAACTTATCTCAAAATATTGTACTAAAAATTAGAAATGTATGACATCTAGCCAGGCCTTCATAATTTATAAACTTGACTTGGAAAAAGAGATTAACATGGTATACAAAGCTTACAACAACATGTCGTGTGGCCAGACCTCCTTGTTGTAAACCTCCTCGTTATAACTTAGAAAAGCACATTAACGTGACGTAACTCATGTCATTTGTTAAACTCATTAACTAGGCCAAGCTGTCCAACCCGGGCTCTGGACACGTTCAAACAACTCCGTACAAAGCCTCTTCATTCTGAGTTGATCGTGAGCGCGTCCCCGTTTCCGCCACTGACACGCCTCTTTTTATGGTGATTAGATGCATTAGAGGCGTTGTTGTCTTTTTATTTTCTCTGTAAGGCTTTAACTGTACACTCCGCTGGACTTAATTAGAAGATTGGATGTATCCTTATTCCTTAGTAGGAATATTATCCCTTACTTATCCCTATGGGATACAAACAACACACAAACAGACAACGCTTTCGGTTTATATAATAGTTTAACAAAAGCTTCCGCTCAAATATACCTTAGATTTTGATATGCACTGTGTACTTCTTACTTCGGACCTCAACATAAAATATATTATTACAAAATAATTTTCATATCAAACCAAAATTTTAATCAAATAAAGTAAACTAAATAATTTTAAAGAAAGTGAAAAATTGTAATTCAATGTTACCTAAAAGCTTTGTTGCAAAAGCAAAGCAGTAACATTTTGACATCCGTGTAAATAACTACAGGATTTCGCGAAAATTTTGCAAACGTGTCGCTTGCATGCATCACATCACCTGCAAGGACTTGCGAAGTTTCCTTTGCACTGAAATCGGGTTGAAAGTAGAATTCTACGTGTGCTATGAATGTCTGATGTAACTTTGCAACTTTGACATGTTTTGAAGAAGTACTGAGTGTTTTTTGCGACGGCGACTTTGTCCCAGTCAACCTTGGCTGCAAGGTTGCTCAAAGGCGATAAATTGAATGTTTTACGTTGTGAATATAAGGGAAGGGTTTAAAGATCCAACATCTGCCACTCCCCCTTGCATAGGCGAAAAAACATACTATACTCATAGTACAGGCAGTTTTCGACTTACGTCGTTTCAAGTTACTATTCCTCAAATATACGTCAATTGTTTCGATTTCCGGCATAGGAGAATTAAATTGTCGTGAGTAGAATTGATAGAGAGGATAGAGGTAGAAAAATATATCTCGACTTACATCGTTTCGATTTACGTCCTATATTTCGAGAACCAAACATACCGTAAATACGAGGACTGTCTGTATAACAAATACATTATATTTACAATTTAGATTGATATATAACTTGTATAATTACATATTTATGTAATTAATCATTGACTACAATAGGTGCTTAGAATGTTGATATGTTTTTAGTAAAGTGCGTAAAAAATCGAAATATTTTTTGTCCATTTTTCAGACTATGGAATCCTCCATTGCGAATTTATAGCTACGTCCTTCCATGAAGTGTATGTAAATACCTTATAATGAAATAACACATGTCAATTTAAACATATGTATAACTTAGAAAAGCTCGTTTGTACCTTAGGTTCCTTTTTAAGCGTAAGTTTTACGTAACAATGCGATGATGCACCGGCTGTTTGCAGAACAATGAGCTCCTTAACAAAATGGTCGCTCGAAATCCATCCAGCGCTAAATGACAGAGATGATGAGTGTAGTAGTTTAGAGTGGCAGTGTAAGTGGCGGATTTTGTGTCCATATCAACTTAACACCCTTCGTAGCGTTATTTGATGAAGATATTAAGACACTATTGCATTCAAATTGTATTTTTTTTTAAAGAGTCATATATTTTTAATAACAGGGAACATGTGTTATTTACGTTTTTTAATTTCTTTTATCAGTGTTTACCGATTTATTCGGATTTATTCTCCTTAATTAACTAATTATTTGCTAACTTTCAAATATATATTTTACCCGAATGCCTCAGAAGTGTAGGATTACGTTTTTCTAATGTATGTTTGTGTATATATTTGACATGATGACCGAAGGAACTGTAAGGTCAAACGTGGTACTGGGCTCCTATCCTTCACAAGTACTTCTTTTTTTAAATACGTGCGTAATAAAAATAAATTATCACTGACTTTAATGGTAAAGGAAAATCGTGAGGAAAAGTGTATGCCTGAAAATTCGCCCTAAAGTTCTTGAGCTTAACGATTCACACTTGGCCAACAGCGAGACAATAATGGGTGGATAATAATAATAATAATAATACACGTTAAGCGTTTTGTGGACTTTTTTTATGTAATTAAGGAAGTATTGCAGTTTAAATTTATAGGATTGTTAAGTGTATGTATGGTACGTATCAAATATATTTTCGGCTACCAGTCGAAAGGTTTTTAACACAACATTTTTAACATTTATTTCAAAGCTTTCAAAATAACGCTTCATCAACGCTTTTTAGTTCAGTAGAAATGAATAGAAAGTATTTTGCTTCAATTCGACGTTACATTAAATATTTTGCAATAAACTTCATGCGTAATGTTTAGATTGAAGCATTAATTCCATGTTTACTAAGTTAAAGGTGTTATGACTATTTTGGTCTATGTTAAGTTCAATTTTGAAAATTATTTTACCTTCTCAAAGGAAATATATATAAAAGATTAAATTGACTGACAATGAGAGAACAACGAACAAATGAAATCTCTTAACTTAAAATCCCGAAATTTTGCAAATAGGCTCTTTGTATAGCAGAAGTGGGTAACTAAGAAAGAAATTTGGATACTCCCATCTGTAAAGAGAGTAAAACATGAGTTGAGAGGTTATATGAATGTTTTGTTAGATCGAGCAAAGCCGCATGCAAAACCTAGTAAGTAAATAAAATATGAAAATAAATATTCCACGCGAAGTTCAGTAACCAAAAGCAAAGGTCAAAGTCAAACAATATTTCAAATGTACGAGCTCCACAAACTAACAAGTGCATTTACAAAGCAACGTAATCCGCTTGTTCGGTTTGTTCAGCGGATGCATGCGCTTTGCATACGTGGCCGTGCGATGGTTCAGCTTGACAAATGAGCAAACCTGCTTCAATATTCCTTTGGTTTTCTATTTAAATACGAAAACAGCTCTTGTCGCTCTGACAAGATGGAGATTTGACAAACCTGCATAATATTTATGTATTTATTTTTACTATAAAGTGAATGTTTTACGGAAAGCGAACCAGTTGACTATAGACGCTTTTCCTTAGTAGGTCTTTAGCGATGGCTGTAAATTGCGATTAGTGGAAAATAAATAAAACACAATTGAAAAACGATGAAAGAAAATAAAGACAATACATCAAAAATGCTATAGGTATAATATAATTAAATACAACTTATTACTTACATAAACACCTATAATGTAGTAAATTTTACTTATGATATATATAAGAGCCTAGCGATAAGGCGGACGGGCTGCCTGATGGAAAGCAATCACCGTCGCCTATGGACATTTGCAA
>DWON01005198.1:0-15198 GCA_018251015.1 Phocides pigmalion okeechobee | reverse complement strand
GATTTCGGTCGTGTTTGTGATTGTACGTGGGATGAGTCTATGGGCTGCGACTACTTAACATCAGGTGGTTTGCATGCTTGTTCGATACGCTTCTCACATAAAAAAGCTACGATGCAGCCGCAGCCGATATATTAAAAAATGTATTAAAGGTAATAAAAAAAACGAAGTATAGTAGTCAACAATGATATTTATTTGGAAGCTGAATAATTTTCTCATAATAAAGTGTAGAAATATAACATAAAATTTCGTTCAATATTTCGAACGTGCAGTTATTTTTATACAAGACACTTAAAATAGCACAATTACATACAATTATCAGTTACTAAAACAAAATTTAAATTTTCACGATATTACCTAAAACTGTGCCAATAACATATCACAATTATTATTAAAATATAAATAAATCATTGATAGTCCGTAAAAATACTAAACAAATAATTCTAATTGTCAAAATAACACAAAATAATATTTAATACTTTGTAAACAATAACAAAATTACGAAAAAAAAAAGTAATTACTTTGGTTTAAAACGAGTAACAGATATAGTTTACAGATTTATAAATAAGAATATAGTAAAATAATTTTTAGGGGAACGATATTTTGAAAAAGTTTGTATATCATATGGATTTATTAGACTATAACAATGTAGAGTTCATTGCCAAATACACGATTGCAGACCAGACCATAAGGCCACGATTACCTTGGTCGAGTACGAACTTGCGGGCAAGACGGACCGAAATCCAAAAATAGATTGGTCTTATACATACTTTGCCAACTATACGATAACACCAAGGTCTTTTTGCTATGTGGTCTGGCTGGCGATCCTGCAATTGGCATTCAATGATAAATTTTCTTACTAATAAATTACATCTTATATCTGAACACACAGGCACCTTACTTAATTTTTCTTGGCAATTAGACATGGCACACATACTGTATATATTTCCATAGCACTCCATGCCCTCTGCATCTCGCCAACAATACACATTTTTTTTTATTTATTAATATAATTAGGTCTACATGATGTGTGAGTAGTTTGGGTGATATTAACATTATTTTAATTTAAAGCTTTGAATACTAAAATTATCACAAAAATGTGTTGTTTTCATTTAATACGGTGTAAGTTTATTAACAAAACCATACACTGTGTACTGTTACATTCCAATCCATATTATATATATCACAATCACTTAAATCTCTTTACGATAAATATTCTTCAAAAAACTGTACTGCCTTCTGGGGCCATTGGCTGCTATTTAAAATTTGAGTATTTCTGTACCAGGATGGCAATGCCGTTTAGTAAAATATACTTGGCCCAAATCATAGCCAAAATGTGACAAGTGACATTTTATAATAAATATGTTTTTTAGATGGAATGTAACAGTTATTCTCCAGATGCGTTTTTTTACATTTTTTATTGTAATTCGGAATCAGTATTATAGAGCTATCAGTGTTTATGTAATGCGACTCTATCAACGCTCATTCAAGCAGCGTTTACCTTCACTAGGAATATGGTGTCTTATACAAAGCTCCCAGCAGACGGCGCCATTAATATCTTCGGCACACAAATGAGGACAAATTATCTTAATTTATAAAGGAAAAATTTAAACATCTTTAACAAACTAATATAATTTCAGTGTTTTTTTTCATGTCATACAGCCTAACACTCCTGCAATAACTAAATAATATTGTTTATGAGTATTAACGTATTTTTTTTACAGATTTACATTTATGATAGGATCAATGTGCTGTAAATCCATCTAACATATATGTATGTTTAATTCATCATTTTTATCAATTTATTACAATAACGCAAATTATACCTATAACTACTTATAAAATGAAAAAGTAGGTTTTGCGGAACTGTTACATTTTCATGACTACGGCTCTCACTAGTTACACTAGAATATCATTATAAAAACGGTTTTGAAAAAGTCGTGATCGAATTAAATTAAATATAATAGTGTGCCGAAGTAGGGTGAGATGGATATTGCGATATGAGTCAGCCTTGATAAAAGCTCGAGTTTTCGATGTTGCTAACATTACAAGTTATACTTAATTAAAATAAAGGTGCCAATAAGAATCAAAATATGTTGTTAACCGAATGGAAAAACACAAAAACGTACTTCATGACATGATCATGTGTTTTTGAGGTGACATCGTAATTACATTAAATGGAGATTGGGTTTATTGTGAGTGCCAATACATAAACAACACATGCGCGTAAATGTTGCAAATATAAAACATCCGCTATTATGTAGTGATTGTGATATTATTATTCTATCTAAAAGTAAATGATGATCATTGTAAACAAAATATAGACAATGATATGGATGGTATAGAAAACAAACGTACGAACGTACGAACAGAATGGTTCGCATTTCAGGACAGTTTAAACGTTTAAAATTCACCAAACAATCTGGAATTGTATAATACCTATCCGTTATGCTCATGTCCAAATAATTACGTTGAGGAATTTCTAAAAAAATCGACTACAAAATGGCGAAACTTTTTGTACATTTGTCTTCTATACCGTCGATGTGAAATATGTGTAGAATTCGTAACAGCAAATAAATTATGGCGTTATAGGTAATACTTATTTGAGAAAATAGTGTCAAACTGTTGCTTCGTTATTAACCTGGCAGTGACATTACGTTTTTCTTACAATAATACTTTATACATTTTAACTTATCTTTTAGAAATTATAAACCTCTTTACTGTACTTGAAAAATATAATATAATTAATGCCAATAAATGGTAAAATGATAGCCTTAAATAAAGCAGCTTCCGAATCGAAAAATAATGAAATTTATATTTTAATTAATTCCGTATTTTTAATAGAATAAGAATTGTTCATTAAGTATTACACGCAAAATAATTTTGAATTGACAGATGTAACAGACATACACATAAACAAAGAAGAACACAGATAAACAAAGAAGGAATGTCAAAACTAAAGTGTGCGTCATACTGGGGTTAGCAACTAACATTAACACAACATATTAATAAATTAATATTTGAACATAAAAAGCGAATACGTAAATCGTCTCGTCAAGCATAACCTATCCCCTAGCTACCTTACATTGATCTATTGATGTATTTACAAAGTAAATGACGTAACCAAATGGATCCTATGTAAAAACAGGGAAATTATTATTTCAGTACAATCGTAGTTTCACATTAATAGACACGCCTTGAGATGTAATTCTATAGAATACTTGCAATTGGCGCATATAATCAAATGCAAGTCACATGAATTTTTGATTATTATTTAAATTTCGAATCTACGCTATTATTTTTCAACAACATTAGAAGAAATGCAATCGTGATCTTTGTACTATTTTCAAACTTTGTAAATAAACAATTCGATTTCGCATATAAAATGTTGAACTAACTATGTTGTAACAAGTGTTTGATATCATATGTATTTTATTGTCACCTGGATGACATCTGAGGAAATCAAGATTGTTGACCTAAATATATTGCGTCGTCATAATTTTAATGCAATTGTACTAAAGCAAAGCGTATCTATGATTTTAATATTGAAGTATTGAGTCACGCACTGTTTGAATCAACCAGCGGACTATGGTATGCGGAAAGATATATCTTATAAAATATTAGGAGTCCATTTGGTTATTTGATTTACAATTTACAGTCATTTCGGACATCGGTCAACAATCACTTGCACTCGATAAGCATACGCTCGTCAATTAATCTTTAGAATACGAATGAACTAAATGTTTCGCCACCATTAGTGAACATTTAACAATATTTACATGAAATCCTCATATCCTTGTAATATAAAAAATAATACATATCAACTCAATTCCTTTGTATTTTATTGCGAGAAATAGAATTAGTCGTCTCTTAAAAAATTGTGATTAATGAAATTGATGCCTGGTTTTATTGCGGACGAGACTAACTAATTACTCATTATATTATACTATAAGACACATAGCGACTCTAATCTAATGTAATGTTACGTTAGATAGTAACCACATTATTCGCTGTAATTACCATAAGCCCGGTGATTTGAATTTAGACCTCAATTGAGCCTCGAGTCCTAGGCACCAACTTTGGCATCCTCACAGTTGTGTGATAGTGGAACATTATATCAAAATAAAACTTATACACTGTTGGAAGTTCTCCATAACAAATTTAAAGATGTATCCATATTATTATATTTCCAATTGGTCATCATGGTATATTATCTCCGAATCGTTCTAGGATAAGTCTAGCAGTAAGACCTTACGAGTTACAGTACAAAGAGAGATCAGTAGCATCATGCCTCTACATTTTTTTGGAATATAAATGTGGAATAATCTTAATGTTCGGTTCAATACCAGTGACTCTGTACTGCATAGTTATAACTTTAGAATATATATGCATGAAAACGGAGCAGTTGCTTGTCCAAACAGGATAAACGTATGTAACAGACACATTTGGATTAAAGATATATATTACAGGTAAAATTCAATTTTTATATGTAGTTTACAGACTTCCACATCGGAGGTAGTACCGTGTTTAGGTTGCTAACCCACGTCGTATCTTACCGGTGGCGTTAATCGTACTACTTGATTCTCCTTATATAGTATTTAACTTTAGGGGTATTGTGTCCCTCCACGCGCGGCTTCCCGACATCCGCTCATTCATTTGGGAGTTTTCGGGCATGTCTCCTTCGTAGTCGAAGGATAAAAGGAGGATGACTGCAGCGCACAACTTAGATTCAGACCTAGTTCAGACTAATGACGATACTTCTATCCACCGAATGGAGTACAACACCAGAGATTGTAGATTCCTTTGAGAATTGCTCGCGTTTAGATGAATATATGGCGTTTGCAGCCCCTTGAGGCGGAGGCATCAAATCAACGGGAAGTAGGACAACCACTTTTGTTTGTTATCCTGTAGTTACGATGATAATGTACGTACAGTGCATCGCTGTAGGAACTTGGCAGTATCGGCAATTGTATGAATTTAGCCGCTCTTTATACTAGTTTAAGTTAAAGATGACAATGTACCTAGAGCGCGTCGCTGTGATGGTGGCAGGGGAACATGTGGAGGTGTGGTGGTGGCTACCGGTGCCAGGCGACGGCGAGCGCGGCGCGCAGCTTGCCCCACAGCCAGGGGTACAGGCCGCCGCCGCGCCACGCCGCGCGCGCCACGCACTTCACGTACTCGTACAGCCCCCACGGCGCGTGCCCGCCGTTCACGTAGTACACGTACGTGAACGCGTCCTTGCACCGCCCCTTTATCGAGTAGTAGTATGGCAGGAACGAGTGCAAGTGGAACCTGAAAATCGAGCGAAAAGCAGTCTTTGAATTTAAATGTCTGTAACCGATCTCAATGGTATTTGTACGGTTTAATTTTTGATATTGAGATATTGAAGCTTAAAGCTTAAATTAAAGATATGATTGTTAAACTTGTTTAATACAAATTGATTTGACTGTTTATAATCAACGTTAAGTTAGACTGGATTGGATTAAAGTTGAGCTTTTAAAGTTTTGCTAAAATATATTCGTATATATTTACTATATGAAAAAATATATCCTTTCCAAATACTTTTACAAAATGATTTATGGATAATAATGTAGTAAATCTTTCTAAAAACAAATGATAATCAGGAATGAACATTGGAAATATTAATTTGGCATAAAAAATATTGAAAGTCAAACTAACCTTCTCTTTTCGTAGAACAATAAAGCTTCAGTATTTGTTGTGAGGACATGTAAAAATATCGCTTTGACGCGGTGCTCGTGCGGAGGCTGCGGCAACGAGCCCGACAAGTGGTTGATCAACACGTCTAGGAGCATTGTTGCCACTCCCGACCGTCGATAGGAACGAGCTACACCTAGTCAACAAATACAAAATATACTGAGGATTAATTTGTTTGTTTTTTTTTTTTAATAAATGGCTTGTTGTTTTTAATAGATGTTAATTGATCGTTTTGTTTATGCACCTTATTAAAAACTGCCTACAAGCATTATATGAATAAAATTAAAAGCAATTGTATTCCACAGATTTTTGGATATTGTAATTTAAATACTAATGTGTATGATTTTATATAATAAAGCGACGGAAAAATGTCAGGAACCTATTATCGCTCTATCTATGATTTATTTAATTTCTACATAAATTAGTTGTGTCTCATTACATTTTCATTAACTTTTAAAGAAATTACTGGGTATTTATTATAATTGGAATATATTTTGTAGCAAATACTGGAATGTTTCTTAGTAAGCCAAACCAACATATATTAATTAAAAAAAAACTTATTGAACAAACTCTCTGATTGTGCTTATTTGGTACTTAGATTTGCATACTGTTTATAGAATAGAAATAGAAAAGAGTAGATAACTCTGGCAAGGTAACTGCAGGTGCTCACGGAAACTTCTAGTTCTTCACTTAAGTGTAAAAGGTCAATGTCATAATAAGCAGACTCATAATCCCTACTTTTGTATGGTTTTTCATTCCATGAACTTTACACCATCCATTCTGTTATTTAGTTGAAATTTATACAAATTTCATAGGTAGGAGAATTATAGTTCGACCAGGGAGGTACCACTGCCATCCTCATAATCTGCCATAAAGCATTACTCGTGTTTCATTTGGAGAGGTGCGGTTGCTGGCTACATTTTCTTGCTCCAATCTTGGTCCTCAAAAGTAGCAACATATCTTCATTTGAGCTCAGATAGAATTTCAGTCATATTTGTGATTGTATGTGGATGCCTATGGGCTGCGATTACTTAACATCAGGTGGTTGCAAAAAATTACCTTGATCCATCTTTTGGGTAAAGTGTACAACACATGTATATTGATGTCATACATAAGTATGCAAAATAGATGACTCTTTTTTTTTATTACTCATTTAAGATAAAGCAATAGAAAACACTTGGTAAATAGTACTAATTTCCACAATATAAACATGATAAGGGGTTTATTGGTATAATTACCTAGTGAAAGTATGTATGCAACCAGTGTATCCTTGGATGCAAACCATCTGGAAAGTATTCCTCTGTCTTCTGCATTTAATTTCAGGTAAGGCTTGATCTCTGCCACAATAAGACCAATAATCTCACTTTTGTACACTGCGGCCAGGGCGAAAAATCTTTCTGATGATGTGATGTCCTCATACCAGGACAAGGGGTACTCTATAGGAAACCAGTCTCGGCATAACGATCTCACCTAGAAGTTAATTATATGTGTTTACAAATTTTAAACTTTGCAAGGCATTTTAAACTTGTGCCTTTCAACAGTGAAGATACTATCAGCACAATCATTTTTAACGTGAAGATATTCCTGTATTTTAGTGGAAGGTGTTGTTGCCAACTCACTTGTATATGAGGTAACAAAATCAGTACTTATCATCTGTGATCAATTTCAGAAATGACTGTTGTTGTACATGAATTTGGTTATAGATGTCCTTTTTTAAATATATATATTAATTTGATTTGTTAGTATTATAGTATTAATTCAAAGTCATGGTTAAAAAGTTAAATTAAACATTTTCTTATAATATGCTTGGACTTTGTGTTTCAGCAAAAGAAGTGTGGTAAACATTGTTGTCAGTAAGGTTGCTAGTGACTAAATGCTAAAATTAAAAGTGAGGCAAGTATTTTGGGTCTCAAGTGTATCAACACGTTAATGTCAAATAAGATTTCAGTCCTGTTAGAAGTCACATCCATTGGCTGCAAGCTTCATTTAACATCAGGTAAACTATATTATACTATACTACTTATTTTATTCTCCTAAAGACATAGACATTAGGCTAACATCATTATTTATACAGAAATATGAGGGATTTAATGGTTTAAATATATTCCAATTTAAACATTATATAAACAAATGAGACATCATGATTTTTCACTACATTAAACAAACTTTCCTTAATTTTATACCGTTATTCACATTCTATAGGGTTCTAACTTTTCTCTTCAATGGCCAAAGATTATCTATAGGAAACTTAAATTCACCTCTTCCAAGTCGTCAGGGCACAAAAAACGTAACTGCACATCCTTTAAGGAACATTTTGCTTCTTTAGACTTCTCAATAATAACTTGGAAGCCTTCGGAAAGATACCTGAAAATTTATGAAATTAAATAAACCAAAAATCCATAACAAACAACTATTACTTTTACAACATTTCTGACAAAAACAATAACATTTTAAGTTTAATATAGAACAATGTTCGAGGTTAATTAATGACTAATTGTTACACGTTCCTTTATGAAACTATTTAATTACGTTCGGAGGAACTAATGTAAACACACAAACAACATTGAAGCATAGTTAATTGAATGTAAATAGCTTTTAATTCAAAATATACATGTAGGCTTACCAGCTGAATCCAGCCATTCGGCAGTATGGCCATTAATAACACTATTTAGGCAGTTCTAGTGCGTAATCTTGTTATCATTTCAAGTATTTATTATTTTCATGTAAAGTAGTGATACAAATTACTAAGAATATTGGTGATTGTTTAATCATTGACTGTCAAATTGTCAATGTTTGTTAAATTTGACATATAGGTAAGCCTTGTTGCCAGTAAAGCTAGTAGTCATTTGACGCTAAAAACTTATATTGTAAGGTGCATCGCACATTAAAGACAAACAAAACGACTATAATGTATTATATCCACCGTAGTTGTCTGTATTGTGATATAAAAAGATATTGTTCTATTATACAATTTTGTTACCCTTAATTTTAATCCTCTTAATATGGGTATGTTTCAAATACTTGTTCATATTTCGGCTTTTGAGCAGGAACTAGTGGATTACAGTATAATGGTTAATCCAATATAGAAGTTTACATATGTGAATAAAATCTGCTTAAAGAGCTACTGTGGCAGCTACTTATAGTCAATGTGAAGCTTAATATGAATGTATAATTTATATTACATATTAATACATATGGCAGGGGAGGTAGGGAAAGTGCAATCTGAGGTTGGCACTGGCCTCAAAGAGTACATATAATACTGTCACACAATGAATAATTCACCACCCGGGCCAATATTTTTTTTTCACATTATATCATAAACGTAAATTACATAGATATTCGTAGCAAGGGCAACACAGTAAATTTGAAAAGTTCGTTGAATGTAAAACACTAAATTGTATAATAATATTATTGAATGGTGGCTAGGTAGATACAAAGATATATGTATACCTATATGATACCTATAATTATTTATTTTATTTTATTTTACACACTTCGTTTCTACCATAGAGAGAACAAACGATTTCATCGCGGATGGCCTCACCATTATTCTTACGACTTAACTCTTTAGCCCAACATTTTTTTTTTAAACTTTACACAATGCATTCATCATATTGGTCAATGATAAAAAACATTAACGGTTTTTATGGCCTTGTATTCCATCATTTCACTCTTGCTTCATTTGTGTTTTCATTTATTTATCATACCCATAAGGAAACTGCATACTTTACATTTACCTAATACTACTTTCGGTTAACTGCAATAGGTACCATTTAAAACCTAAGATATGTATAACCTAAGATGTGTATCCTTATGATGTATTGTTCACTGCAGCCCATGGACAACGTGGATGCGTTCCTACTCTTAAGGACTAAGGTGGTCGCCTCCAATAATGTGTATCCGGCAACCATACCTCTCCAACCGAAACACAATATATGAAGCACATGTTGCTTTACGGCGGGTTATGAGGGTGGCGGTGGTGCCGCCCCGGGCGAACTCTAACGGTTCTACCACCTTTAAAATGTAAATTTGTGATTCCTCGACTTGTGTTGTTGCATCTTTGTACTAGAAATTCCCACATCTATATTTTTTTTATTCAATATTGATTCAAATAATATCCAATTTTCCTTTCAGGCTTTCAACGATTATTACTCAAGTGAGCACAATCGTCTCCTGAGTCTTTGGCGTGAAGTCGTAACTGTGAAGAGATTCTTCTCTGAGCTGCAGACCAGCACTGAACGGGACCTTTACCGTGTTAAGAATGACATGGAGTCTGCTACGAGAGAGCTTCTTGGAACACTCAGTGGATATTCCATCAATGCATATGCTGCTCAGAGTATGAAGGTAAATTATTACAAGGTCATATCTGATTTGTTTTTCACTCATATCCAATTAGCTATATATCAAATTATAACCAATTTATTTGCCAATATATGAAGCTTAAAAGTATATTTTTTTGGGCTTGCTTTGGATTTATCGCCTGAACTATCATTCAGTTTTGAAAATATTATTTTTAATTTTATAGGCCCTTAATTATGAAAGGCTATTTAACATCGCCCCACATTTGTTATTTAAAATGGGTGAAATTGCAAGTTATAGCTAGTAATATAATATTTTACTGGTATATGTATACAACATAATATTTTAGAACTAGCTACATATACAAAGCTTATACACATGTACTAACCCTTAAAAATACAACTTATTATGTATTTATTTTGTAAAAAAAATATTTTCTCTATCTATCTGGAGCTTGTGTTATTATTATTAAAATTATTGACCCAGTATTATATTAAAATACAATAACATTCTAGCCTGAAGTTGACCGAGGTCTCTGCGGTAGTGTGCCAACAGCCACATCAAGTACACCAAATGTAACAGTGGAAACTATGCGCATAGAACTGCGCGAGGCGACGTCTCAGCGGGACAACGCGGTCGCTGAGTTGAGGGAACGAGACGCTCGTATACAGCGCTTGTTGGGAGAGTTGCAAGGACTTGTAAGTTGTAATTACTTTATATTTGTAGTGCACAAAATTGAGAATATAGTGTATATATAGTGTGTATATAGTGTATACCTATAAGATGTATGTATATACCTGCGTATATTTTTATGTGAGAAGAGACACAAACAAGAGTATGTGCTACTTCATGTTAAGTGTTCTCTGCAGTTCCTATAAGTCCACTTAAGACTGATTTCTCATCAGAGATTGTACATTTTCATGTCATTTGACACATACATCGCATTGCTACTCCTAAGGACTGTCACTTCTCTTTTAATTGTACTCGAAAACCACACCTCCACACTGCGACATAAGTTGCTTCACCTTATATTATAAGAGCAGCAGGAGCTTCTAGGCTGAAGTACAGTTAAATTTTACATACATTTTATATTTATTTGTTAGTGATACTTTGTAAACTAAAATTTCAAATGCTTGGTTTTTGGGAAATATAAAATCAGTCACTAAAATATACTTATTCTATGTTAATTTTTTCAGGAGGAACGGTGCGAATGTGCAGAGGCTCTGTGTTCGGAAGCAAACGTCATGCGTTCTGCCTTAGAAGAAGTTGCAAGAGCTCTCATACAAGACTCTGAGACTGACACCATGCCGACACACATGCATCTATCTGACAGGTATATGGATTACGTTTCACATTTGATGTAACAAAAAATATTCATCTTACTTATGTTTCAATGAATAGATATTGTTAATGACAATCCTTACGGCATACAGGTAACTGATCTAAGATACAGAGGTTCTGGGTTCGATTCCAAACCAAACATCTATCTGAATTTTTTTTTTACTGTGAAAGAGTAAGAAACGAGCATGCAGGCCACCTGATGTAAGTGGTCACTGCAGCCTATGGACAACCTCGTGCAGTCTTAAATAGAACAGAAGTTCTATTTAAGGATGGACGGATGACGGCGGATGTGTTCCTACTCTTGAGGACTAAGTGGTCGCCTCCAATAATGTGAATGACTAGTTTAGATTTCTATCCTAGGTCTCGTTTTTCAAATCCACGGCAGCTATTTCACGTGGAATTCTAGTGTGCAGCGATGAGTGTAGACATTATTTTGCACATATGATTTTATTTTGCACATATGTATAATTTTATGTTAATGTTATTGTGTTTGTATTTGTATCTGCAATTATTTTTTTAAATATATCGTTTATTATACAACGTTATATAATTCAACTTACAAGAAATTTAAATCTCCATCAATATAAAACATGTGTTACATTTTGTTCGGACAATGCAACTATTTTTCATGTTTTTTTAGTCGAATATAGCCTTCACCAAAAGAAACCGTTTCTATTTTAATTTCTTTGATACAGAATAGGTATGAGACGGTTTAAAAATTTTAATTGACATTTATATTGGTACAGATCACCGAAGCGCGGCGTGCCGCAGTCGGCCAACGCGACCGCGTTCGCGGAGAGCACGATATCGGCCGTGCAGGCGGCGCTGCACAAGTACCAGATACAGATACATGAGCTACAGGTTAACTTTATTATTTTATTTTCTATGTGAAAAGAGTAGCAAACGAGCATGCAAACCACCTGATGTTAAGTAGTCGCAGCCCATAGACATACACGTACAACCACAAATACGGCTGAAATCCTATCTGAGCTCGAACGTAGATGCGTTGCTACGACTAAGATGGTCGCTTCACTTCAAAGCGTAGCCGGCAACCGCACTTCTCCAACTGAAACACAAGTAATGCTTTACGGTAGATTATGAGAGCGGTGGTGGTACCTCCCCGGTCGACCTTTTGTTGCACAACGTTGCAAGGTTTGAGATGATTACGATTTTACAATTCGCTTGCTACACTTCTAACATAATAATAAATGAGTATGTAACTATGTATTCACAAGGTTCCAATTCTAAAAATTGTGTAAATCACCAAAGAGAACGTCACCTTGATATTGAAAATATCTTTATTCAGGTAAAGCTTCAGAACTCCAGGGAGCAGCTGTTGACGAGCAGAAAACATTGCGAAGCAGCTGATGCTAACATCATATCTTTGGAGAGCAAAGTGAATGATCTGCAAGGTGAGAATTTGTATATATAGCTTTTTTTTTATTATGAAAGAGTAAGAAACGGGCATGCAGGTCACCTGATGATAAGTGGTCACTGCAGCCCATGGACAACCACGTCCAAACTCAAATAGAACAGAAGTTCTAGTTAAGGGTGGACGCGGATGCGTTCCTTCTATTGAGGACTAAGATGGTCGCCTCCAGTAATGTGTATCCGGCAAGCACACCTCCCCAACCGAAACACGATACATGATGGACATGTTGCTTTACGGCGGGTTATGACGGTGGCGGTGGTGCCGCCCTGGGCGAGCTCTAACGGCTCTACCACCTGCTAAATGTCTTTTATACCACATATTTTAATCCACTATTGAAAACAGCTGTTTGAAGATTACTTAACTTATCTCATTATGCAGCATGCACTTTGATTAAATCATATTAAAATATTGAAATAAATTTATGGAATATATTTTTTTATTTTACTCAAAATATGAATAACATATTTTTGATTATTTCAGGTAAACTAGATCAATCCAATGCAGATTTGAATCAAATTATTCAAGAGAAAGATTCATTACAGAAAACGGTAGAAGCTTTGCGAATCGACAAGAACAATCTAGAACGAAACAGAGTGGAGATTAATGCTATGGTAAGTTTTTTTACACACATATAAAGTTCTTCATATTGGCATTCTTTTTTAGTATTTCACAAATAATTTTAAAAATATAAATATAATATATATAAAAGTGGGAGAACTATAGTTCGACCGGGGAGGTACCACCGCCGCCCTGATAATCCGCCGTGCAGCATTGCTTTCGTGCAGCAGTGTTTCGGTTGGAGAGGTGCGGTTGCGTCTTAGTCCTCATGAGATACGTTCAAGCTAAGATAGGATTTCAGTTGTTTGTGGCAGTACTTGGATGTCTATGGGCTGCGACTACTTAGCGTCTGGTGGTTTGCATGCACGTTTGCTACTCTTCTCATATAAAAACTATATTAAGAATAACTTTTATTTATTTTCGCACTTTTTTAAGGTGGAATCCTTGACATCGGACTACGAGAAGCTGCAAAAGATAAACAGTAGACTGGAGAAAACTATAGAGGGCTTGGAGAGTGAGAAGAGAACTTTAAACGCCGAAGTAGACCACTTGCATAGGGAGGCCTCCAACAGGGAATCTGTACTGAGGTCAGTTACACTTAACACTTTCCCTGTGGCGTACGACACTACTGTGTATTGCGCTTGCGACTTGTACGCACCTGTCTTGCAACACAAGTGCTGTGATTACGTCGGCGTTACAAGACTGGGGGCGGACATTAAGTCTGTATATTTATTGATAATACACAGATGCTAAAAATACAATTTCAGTGGATTGTCGGCATATCTTCAGTCTAGAGAAATAAGCTCCAGTTTAGTGTCGCCTCCCGCAGCCGCATCTGATCTAATATATGAGCGCCGCAGGCAGTGTTAAACGTTGTGTGTTCAGGGCGGAGGAGGAGCGCGCGTCGCGGCTGCGCGCGGAGCTGGTGGCGGTGCGCGAGGAGCTCAACAAGACGGCGCTGAGCCGCGACCTGCTCGACCAGCAGAAGCTGGAGTCCGACTCCATCCTCTCGCACTTGGAGAAGAACAGAAGTACGGACTCATTTTTCATATGGAAAGTCCCAAACGAGCGCGCAGGCCGTCTAAATTTAAGTGGTAGCCGCAGCCCATGGATAGCTAACGCACATAAAGATTACCAGATATTAAGTAGTTGCAGCACGAAGACATACACATACCATCAAACAAGACTGAAGTTCTAGCCGAGCTCATACGCAGATTGCATTGCTATTTTAAGAATTAAGATGGTCACCTCGTTTTTATATGTAGTAGGCAACTGCACCCTTCTAACCGAAACACAATAATTGCTTCATGGTGGATTATGATGGTGGCCGTGGTACCTTCTCGGTCGAACTGTAGTTCCTTTCAACCTTTCAAATAGTTTACCCCACATTACGATTTGTCGCTCTACATCTAAAAGGAATCCTTGATTCTTTTAAGTTATAAAGTAGGAAATCATTTTGTAAGACACCTTTGAAATGTGGTAGAGCCTTTAGAGCTCGCCGGGGCTGTACCACCGCCACCCTCATAACCCGCTCTAAGGCTACATGTTCTTCACGTATTGTGTTTCCATCTCAGTCCTCAAGAGTAGGAACGCATCCCCGTCCATCCTTAAATAAAACTTCGGTTCTATTTGAGGTTGTCCATGGCCTGCAGTGACCACTTAACACCAGGCCAGCATGTCCGTTTCTTACTCTTTTGCAATAAAAAAAACCTGATGCCGATACTCTACACTGCAACTATAAATCACGTTATGTAATTTGTCCAATTCACTCATTTAAACCCACTAGTTGAATCCCTATGGCCATTTGACATATGGTGACCACACCATAACATCCATGTTTTCAACGGCAGTGAACT
>DWON01005197.1:0-15198 GCA_018251015.1 Phocides pigmalion okeechobee | reverse complement strand
CCATGGGCTGCAGTGACCACTTAACATCAGGTGGCCTGCATGCCCGTTTCTTACTCTTTCACAATAAAAAAAAGGTTACAAAGTAGTTTGTAATTTTTTTGCATAGTCAAAATTTTATCTTCATTTGGCTAGTGATATTTTCATATTCTGAGAGGAGGTATATGCCCAGCGTTCCGACAATGTAACAGATTAACACAATAAATGTTGTTATTTGAATGGTATGGCAACACAGACTCGTTTACTCACACCTGGCGTTCCAACTTAAATCTTACTGGTAGCAATGAACCCACTTTGAAATGACAGTTTGGACGTACCTACTAAACTAAAGCGATAGTAGATAGTAGCCATCTAAATTCTTTAAGACGATAATTTTTATAGTATTCGTTAAAAAATGTAACTTAAAATAGGAAAGTTTCAACAGCAAGCTACATCATCATCGTTATTACCCCACAGTTGGGCACTGATCTCTACTCATATGTATGTTTCAAACAGGACTAACGTCTTGTTTGATGTCATACACAGACGGTTGTTACTCTTCAGGACTGTGATGGTTTTTTCTTTCCCGGTTACAGACGGCAACCGCACCTCTCCTCGTCATTGATAGTACGGCTAATTACTGTCATTGTAACAGGACTTAAGGATATTATGGATGGACGTGACGGTGGTTCTAGAACCTTATGAAATACCCATATACGGTCCTGTATCATGCTTCAATGCGCGACGGACCTGGTGAGTAGAAAGTTTAATCAGTCACTCATTATTATTAATTAAGATGATTTAGGAAAGAAAGTCATTAAAGTTTCATCCGTATAGATATATATTGATGATAAAAATATCTTTATCCGTTAATTGGCAATTCATAGTTCAAGTGTCGAATAAATTTTGTGTAAATACTTTCAAAAGATCAGAAAATAGAAGATTAAAAAAGCATAATATAAGCGTTTAGAAAATATTCTCGTGAAAGTGGGAGATGAAACGCAAATCTCTTCAGATTGAGGAAATCCTATTTGTATATAAATATCTGAATAAATGAAGACAATATTGAGTGCAATCGAGAGGCTTCTGCACATGAATTACTCGTAAAGCATTTTACTGATTTAAATGAGTTTGTTTGTATATCAAAATGTTAAGTAATAATATATCAGTTGCGAAATCGTATAGACCTAATCAATTACCTTAATCATGTAGAGTCAAAACGTGAAGAAATTTTCAGAACAACAATACCTAATATGAGGAAGAATCAAATTCCAATGTTATTGTATTTACATACACGGTGTAGTATCTTTACACAGTTCATGTTAATACACGTTGGTTCATTGAATTTTAAATAAATTTAATTATTAAGTTCTGCAGTGTTATTTTCATTTCATTTTTTTGTTATTGTTCAGATTATTCTCGTTTTTATAGTCTGTCTGTTGATTACGATGTAGTCATAGCGTCTATTCGCAGGTCGTCTATTGCGATTTGTTTTTTTTGGATAGATATGAGGAACAATGCATAACGCATCGATCTTCAGCGCCCATATTGCAGGTGTGACGGCCCACGCGACCGACCATCGTACAACCGTACGATGTAAGTACTGCCATAACGATTGCACACAACCATGTTAACAGTAGGTATCAACAGCAACAGTTTGAACGGATGATACAATTATGTTTAATTGAGGAGGTACCACTGCCGCTGCATATGTAAAAGTTATAGTGAAATAAACAAATATTTATTTCTGTATTGAATTACGAACGGACACAGTAGCTCAGATAATACATTTTAACTGTTCCCACAACTATGGGTACTACCATCGTGCATAAATAATCACAATAATTTAAACCAAATTCAAAATGTAAGCCTAAAAATAAAGTAACACCAATACAAAATCCAATCTCCAAATAAAACTGAATTAAACGGAATCGAATTACATTGAATGAGTTTTGAATATTTTTTTATTATTAGGAAAATCCCCATGTAGTCTACCTAATGGTCGTTGTCATCATCATTGTCGCCTATTGGCTTTTGTAATCAACTCCATTAAGAATAGGTATATCACCCAGTTGATCACAGATGCTTTGTAATTTTTTCAATTTAGACAAGTAGCTATTAATTGAATGCAAGTCTCTCAAGTCAAGGTCGTCTCATAAATAACTAAGCTGTCCATCATACTATTCCACTGAATCGCAAGAATATGTTGGTAGGTTTCTAGATGACCCTTGAAGATTCTACCGTTTTTTAAAGCCAGTCTTTACACTTTTAATGTTACCATTTTTCTGTGTTTACATAGACCTTAATTTTTTTATTGGTTTCCTTAACATGGAGTCTACGTTACGTTGAGTTCTTGTTTCCATTTTGTATTTACAAGTGTACATATGTTATTTTAATATAACGCTCATATCTCTTAGTCTTAGTCGAAATTTCCATTTATTAATGAGTTGAGTTTAACGACTCATATCTTTAACGAAGATGTTTAAGCGATACAGCCATTACTGATGATGTCATTAGAGTATCATAACCTAATAGAACATTAGAACTGTTTTAAAACAAATATTTACAATACAAATTTTTTGACTTTTAGAACCATACTTCTCTCTCTTAAAAAAGATCATCTAATCGTCAAGATCTTTGGCAAAGAGCTTCATACTTATGGTCCGGCACGTTAGTAATTGGTATTAATATAACTTAATATCAACTTTTAAAATAGGTTTCAAAGAAATTTCCAACATATAAGAAAGGACGATGCTATATGAAATTCGATGGAATTGAAGTATTATCCTCCAACTTTCTTATAAAGCAATATACAGTCATTATATATTCTATATATACATCATTATAATGATATTATGATACATATGATTCAAAAAGAGAGTGTTAAGTCCTTGATTTTAAGGTGACTGCTATCCATAGTGTTTCGTTGCTGCTTCTGTGGAATAAGATGGGGCTTCTTAAAAAAGGAGATGTGTTATTCTACAAACTCCAAACCAACACAAAAGAATATGATGATTATCATTTGATTTCAAAGAATTTTCTTTGACGGTTTACTTAGTTGCAACCCTTTTAATGTCTCATAACTAGGCACGGGGTTCTTTCTATGGCTGTTGGAGACAGACGTTGACGGACTGCTCTCTGTTTCAATAGACTGTCCTAGCACTTTCTATTGTCATTTGGCAATATAATTGCTATTATGATTGTAACACTAGATTGTCGTAATTGTTCAATGGAATAAGTCGCTAACTTTATATTTGGTTAAATCCCTTCAGTATCGCTTTTGATCCCCGAAGCGGCACCTATATTTCTATATATGCTCTGTTTCTCTCTATATTCTTATAGAAGCGTACATTAAAATTAGCAACTAGTGATCACCCATCTAACAGACCGACAGCGATCGATGTTGCTCCCTTAAGAATACTTTTATGCATACGTCAATCGTTTACAGTATTCACAAGCCACAACGTTTGCGCATTATCCTGCTACTGTTTTTTATGTAGGAAAGTATCAAACGAGCATGCACTTGATATTAAATAGTGACTGTAGCGTATGGACATCCATGGAGATCTGTCGCTACTCCTGAGGCGTGGTCGTCTCGCTTGAAAATACTTACTAGTTAGCAACCGCAATTTTCCAAATGAATTGCAAGAGTTGCTTCATGGCGGATTGTAAGGAATTACCATACAGCAAGTAACATAATGCCAAGTTACTGTATGTTACTATGTTAATAACATAGAAACTATGAGACCTTGACATGCACATACAAACATATTTCTTTTCTTGGCATACAAATGGCTGCGTAACGTGAATATATTCTTCACTGACGTTAAGCAGTGGATATCGGAGTCAGTTCGGCGACGCAGGCGCAAAGGTCGCGGCTGCCCGACGCACCTCTTGAATAACAATGTTCAGTACTCTACGTGCTACCATGAACCTTCTATGCAACCGAATAGAGGTGAGAATAGCTACAAAGTAACAGCGCCTACATAATTTAATTTTTTCCCTAAATAAAATCTTAAATTCATATTAAGTATAAGCAGCGGTCGAAATCCATTAGAGAGCTATGTCGACGAACTCGCTAGTCGGTTTGTTTACGTAAGTAAGAAATTTGTGTTCACGTTGTATGGACGCAAAGAATTCGTAAATACTTAATTATAATTATAATGAGTCTCAAGCATTGAAGCAAATTGTAAATTATTATTCACGAGTAACATGTTCATTGTACTAGTCAAATACGTTACTTAACTAAAGTTAAAATAATTTTATAATTTTTAAATTCATTGTAATGGCGTAACTTTAATATAAGTACTCCAATCTTACTGTTTTTGTCTGTCATCTCTCTCTACCAGTGTGGAACGCATTTAGCCATGTGTGCTACTTTAATAATCAGCTTTGGAGTACCCTGATGAAGTGTCCTGCATGCCAGTATTGTCAAGCAATGAGCCATACTGAGTATAGTCTGACTGAGTCATAATGAGTGGGAACCATGGTTCCACCGCGAAGACCACTGCCGCTGTTAAGTCTGGTGGGGAGCTATATGTATTGCAATATTGTGTGTTGCAATAGCAGAGGCGTGGTAGCGGGAATCGACCCTCTTAGCGCTCAGGACTAGCACCGCATCTACGTCACGCCTCTGTCAGGAGTCCTGTTTGACATTAGATATTCATGTATGACGCTTACGTTACCTACACACGATTGTTTGCAAAGTTACCATCATTATTAATGATTTGCGCGTTATATAATCACTACACATATTTGTATCTTGCAGTACCCCTATAATTGTACTTTCAAATCTAGTTTATTCACGTTTTTAAATTTGTAGGTAAACGGCTTTATGTAAGACACTCGGCCTGTCGATGCTCTACATGACCTACAAAGTTATTAAAATACATGATTTGACCAGAAGTGTAATTCCTACGAATGTAATTCCATTAAGCATTTTACATTAGCGTTTTCAGGAACAGTTCCACAGTGGGTTCGCGCGTGCACGCGTCCGTGCACGCAACGAGGCCGTCGCGGAACCTAATTGCACTAATTACAATTACAGCTAATACGATAAAAATAGCAGGTTAGTATTGTAATATAAATTACTTTCTTGATGTTTGAACATCCTATTTTGTTAAGTTATACACGAAAGCATTAAAAATTAATTATCATTTGCTTTAGGTACATGAAGTAAAACATTTTAAGGAAATTTGCCTGATGTGCATAATGCTGTGAAGTGTGTGAAATTTACGAATGTTTTGAATGTAGATCACCTACTCGGTGATCGTGGCAGATTATGCAGGAGCTACGTTAGGTTTCTCCTCGAGCCCACCAGGGGGACAGTGCTGACTTGACTGTGATATACGCTTGATCTTACTTGTTGGCGGATCATTAATTTATTTTACCCTTAATTAATTTGAATCCTCTATGTCATGTATTCGTAGGGATTGAAGCAAATATTTCTTTCTTACTTGCAGAAGTTTATAAACTTATAAGCTGATATGAATAATTCTAAGAGAAATACTGGATAAATAAGTAAATAGGCATAGGTCTAGAATGAGACAAATAAAATTAAATTTCTGTCGAAAATACCGGTTCAATATTAATTCAATTCAAAAACTAATTTTCATAAATATACCAATTTTGGCAACACGATAAGTGTCCGAATATTGCAATTGTGACGACTGAGATTTATTATATCACTAGCAGTGTACACTTTATGGAGACAAAGTGGAGGAGAAGTGATAAGGGATATGAAGATCGTCAACAGCGCGACCCGCACCCGCACCCGCACCTACGACCGCAGATAACCGTATCGCGGATCCTTCTCAATACATTGCTAACATGGACGACTTTAAGTACATTATTAGTGTAAAATATAATTAAATATCCCTAACCGGCAGCTCTCCTCGCTAAATACATATAAGTTTAATTGTCTACGATAAACTGTATAAACCTTTACAACAATTGTTTTGGTCGTTACTCAGTTTCAAAATAGCCTGATAATATAAATCAAAAGATCTTTTAAGTATGTTAACGGATATTTAAATAAGGAAGGTGATACTGGCGTAGGGAAGACACTCAGTCATAGACTTTCAATTTTTGGCGCAGTTAATCCTCCTGTTAACGAGGTTAATTCATCATATATGTGTAAGTGTGCGTTGCGTGTGTTTGTGCGGATAAGTAAAATGACCGCTAGATTGCGGAGTCCATTCGTAAATGAAAATCAAAAATGCATCATCATAGGTAAATGTAGGAAAAACTAACTTTTAGAATGGATTGGCTTTCTTTATATTACTCGTACCTACTCTATGTTTCGCCTAGTAATTTTCCCGCGGTATCGAAGAGGCAAAAATGATCCTTTCTAGATTTCTAGAATTTATCGCCACATTTCAGAAGTAAGTAACTAAAACTATGATAGTTCCAAATAAATCCGATTATTTTTTTGCGGAAAGCAATTTTATCTAATAGAATATATAATGAATATTTATGAGTAGGAACACGATTCTTTTAAATTTATTCTCCCTAATATATTTATGTTATTTTTATGCAATATTTCTACGATCTCAAATTTATGTTGTCTTAAAAACGTGGAAAAATTTTAGAAGATTTGAGTAACATCACGGGTGAGAGATTTACTGCTGAGTCTGTGAGCAATACACGGTATTCGTTGAATCACAAGAAAATTTGAATGCTTGGCTAGCTTTACTTTATTTTAGAGAAAAAAACGAGGATGCAGGCCGCCATCCTTCCCACGCCCACGTTAAATCGAATTGGATTGAGTTCTGAGTAATACCAAATATAATTTGTGTCGCCACTTGAGTAGACTAGAAATGAAAAATAGCAGCAACTATTGTTGCCATAGTTAGGGAACCATGAACGTGAACACTGGTTCGTGTCAAGCTATTGCAAGGTAAGCAGAACAAAAACAAGCAGATAGGCGATGACATAGTTGCACTGAAATTATAAATAGTCTATAATAGTATAACGTTTTCTCCACTTTCCTAATTTTGCAATGGCTATGATGTAACTAGTATAATAATGTAATCAATATTGTTACATAAACATTCTTATTTTTGTTTATTTAATATTAAAAAAGATTATAATTACATTTCCTTTACTACTATCGTTGAAATAAAGTAATTACTATTAATGATATGGAGTGAATTTCAATCGCTGTTGATGCTGACCTATTGTCGTTATCCCGACACGTTTTGTGGTCACATTGAGACAAGGTCAAACCTGAAGCTTATCGTATCGTAACTTAAGTAAGAGGTCATTATAAAGTTAAAATAAATATACATCCACATAAAAGTTATATCCAATTAATTACCTAATAAAAGACGGTGGTACGAAACGATCGCAGACATTTTTGTCCCACTACCCTGTAATACTATACCTTATATGGTAAACTTTACTACACCGCATTTTTGTCGTTGCCGGATACACATTAATGGAGGCGACCATCTTAGTCCTCAAGAGTAGGAACGCTTTCGCGTCCATCCTTAACTAGAAATTCTGTTCTATTTGAGGTTGGACGTGGTTGTCTATGGGCTGCAGTGACCACTTAACATCAGGGGGCCTGCATGCCCGTTTCTTTCTCTTTCAATATAAACAAACACTTAGCAGTGATTACTTGTTTGTTCCGCTAGGCTTTGAAACTTTTGATCCGTGGGATCCGAGTGCAAAAATATTTTTCAAACATTTAACCCGTTTGATAGATGCCACCCGTGATAGAAGGATTGATTCATATCTCGAGCAGAGAATTTTGATCGTTATTCAACGCGGGATTTCGTTTAGCCATAGTAGCACCATGCTCCGTGAGCATGGACACCCTTTAGATTGTGAAGGTTACATTTTTATTATAATAAGTTTTAAAATTTTCATCATTGTAATAACAATATATATGCTTGTGTACCATGATACGTAATAATCATGTAAATTTATGTTAACTAACTGCACAACTAATTAAATAATCCTTGCTTAATTTTATGTATTAGCTTTTAAATTCAGTTAGTCGGACTAATCTTGATATAAAATCATATAAAGTCATTGCCTCATATAAAATAAAAAAATAATATTTTTATTCAAAGTAGATTCTTTACAGAACTCTTTTTGAACGTCAATAAACTACCACTGACTCGTATGGTGTTTCGTTTTGGAGAAGAGTCGGCGAAAGAAACTCCAAAACACACATCTTTTTCATCTTTAAAATGTAATTTACAAATAATAACTTAAACTAATGGAGCAAATGGAGCTGGAGTCGTTTCATTACAATTACAACCACACATGTGATACACTCGCTTAAAAAGAACTAAAGGTAACATTGTATATGCTAAGCTTAAGTTCCCTTTGTTATTAGGGATCTTGCCATTAAGGACGTCTAGCCAATAAAGGTTTCGAAGGTACCAACACGTAATTTGTCTACAAATTCCACAGTTAAGAAAGCAATAAATTTTATAACATTGTTTAACACTACAATGCGAAATGCCATTAGGCTCTACTTTGTCAAAAACGTTCACGAAACACCATTTTAGACTTGCGACACGACTACGATACTATTCATCGTTGCTCTGAATATTAATAACAAAGTAATATCTGTTTGTACGATTAAAAATGTATTGTAATTTATCGTACGTGTATCATTTCCGCATATAATGTACATAATACGCTTTCTACTTCTACATACATAGGATTAACAAAACTAAATTCATCATACAAGTCTATTCTTGGCCCAGAATTGAACTTGTAACACTTTGCGGGGCGCAATGGAGTGGTAAATCAGTCAATTGAGTCAAGCGAGTCGTTATATTACGTCCAAATTTAATGAAGTTAACATTTCATTTTTAATACAATTCGCTGTAGATAAATAGAGTACGTAGGAAATGATTATCACAATATTTTTGATACATTGAAGATAAAAATGAAGTAGTATATCTGATGATAAAATAAAAATGCAGACAAGTGTGCATTCCACTTGACGATAAAAGGTCACTACATAAATAGAAACTCCCGATAGGATTTAAGGTTTCTCGTTTTGAATAAAGTTATGAAATTAATTTATATACATATGTTTTGGAATAACCCGATCGGCTCAGTTACCACGCCATACAACTGGTTCCAAATATCGGCAATTAAAAATCAAAAATCGTTACTCGGTACATAGTCACATTTCTAAATCCGGCGATGATATTAGTTAAAAGTCATATTTTAAGTACTTAGTCGTGTCGTAAGCATTGAAGACCAAATACCGAGTTACAAATCATAAATTCACCGCACTTAGGTACAAATTGGACCCTAAATATTAGACATAAATTACATATTTCTAAACAAAATCCAACGCTCCAGTGGTTTTGGAGTAACCGACCCGAAGTACAATGGCCTATAAATATTTTACAAGCAATTATAATGAAAAACTGCCGTCGAAACACTTAGCGTTTCCGGATATTCTAATTTAAATTAAATTATCGTTCTTCGTTAAGGTCTATTGGGGGCTATTGTTGGATAAATTTGATTACGTCCGTCCGTTTGTTTTTTGGACTGGTCGAGCTTGACTGGATTGTTTAACACTTTCAATGCAGGATACACTTGCTCTATTGTATAATCAAGTTGTGTTCGTACAAATCACTATGGATTATAGGCGAACACAAGTTATTAGATGTGAGAGGTGGTTAAACACGTCCATAGACGACAGTCACCGCTTACGATCAAGTGGTCACATGGTCGTTTGCGACTTTAATATAAAAAAATGAATCTGGGAACGACATTTTATATCTGAGTCCAGTTAACACTTTCACTCATAGAGTCAATGTTACGGAAGGCGGCACTAAGTTGGAGCTATTTTCTCTAGGCTGAAGATACACCGACATTCACAGAAATGTTGTGTTTTGGCATCTGTGTAGCATATGCTACACAAACGTATTGTCGTACGGCGCAGAAAGTGTTAAAAAACATTAAAAATTACTATTTAATCTAAGTCCATTAAATGAGATTTGCCATACGCTCGTAAGTTACAGTCAATTCTAGGCAACGTATCCCTTAGAGCTTACGTTGTAAGCTCCTAGGCTTATAATTACTCCGGTTATCAATACAGTGTATCTTGAGCCAACACTGTATCCCATGTCTCCTTTAATTGACATCCTCATCCCCAATATCGCCGATACAACATAAACTTGGGATATCTGAATATTTAGTATATGTAATATCTTTTAAATAAAAATCTTTGAGGAATTTACATTTTACTATTATGTATAACGGGTACTCACGATTAACGCTTTTTAATTGCCGATATTTCAAACTAGTTATATGGCTCATGGTTAGGGCTCAACTCTTGAGCCGTGAGCCGTGACCAAGTCATGCATTGGATCGAAATATTGGTAATCAAAAATCGTTAATCATGAATACGCGGTACATAGTAAAATGTATGTATATATTCCACGATTATATGAGCTTAGAATCATAAATTATTCAGAAGCCACCTAGAAGTATTTTCTTTTTATAGTAGCTTATGCCTGCGACTTCTTTCAAGTGAGATTTTCAGATTTTCCAAATTTTCTAATAGAAAAAATTGCTTTCAAACCAAGTTTCAAAATGACATAAATTTTTATTTATAGACCGATTGAAATGAAACCAACACTAAATGTTAAACTTAATATATTAGTTAAAACAGCATCGAAACCGGTTAAGCCTTTTTTGAGATTAGCTTGTGCGCGCTAATCTCACGCACAGACAAACAGACATACATACAAAGAGACAAAATTGTAACAACTATTATTTCGTATTCTATTGCGTTAGTAAAGGCTCTTAATAATAGTTTTTCTTATATATCTTCTATGCACAGACAGTGATAAGATTATACTTAGAAAAAAGGTAAACAGTTAGACTTTAAGTGGTCACCGTCGGACATTTGAAACATTAGAAGGGTCGCTAATGTTTGTCATAGCACTCTAGAAATGTCTAAGGCATTAATTTCATCGTCTGGCCAGAAGACATAAGATCTGACATCTTCAAGGTGGGAGAGCGATACTTCAACCGGGGAGGTACCATCGCCACCCTCATAATCCGCCGTAAAGCATTACTTGTGTTTCGGTTGGAGAGGTGCGGTTGTCAGCTACACTTCGAAGCGAGGCGACCATCTTAATCTTCAGGAGTAACTAAGTGTGTCTATGGGCTGTAACTACATAACAAGAGGTTTGCATACTCGTTTGTTACTCTTGTCACATAAAAATGTAGTATTATTTGGTTTTAAATGTTGATTTTTAGTAATCTACTAGTTTACAATTATTTGTTTAGATGAATCTATAAATTAAATGTATTAATGAAAAAAATAACCAACATAATTTTTTTACGTATTTTAAATAACTATGTAATATTTTTCCGTGCTACGACATTTTATTACATGAATACATATTCAAGAATAAGTATTCTTACAATCACAACATAAAAGTGAGTTAACGCTGAGGTATGCAAATCGATTGGCGCAAATCGCACGGGCGTTATCGCCGTGACCAATCGCCAGTGCGTTACTCATACTTCGCTCGCAAAAATTACGACAACGCCAATTTTTGCCTCCATTATTATATGCGATTCGATGCGGTACGTCCTTAACATGCGGTACATATATATGCGGTTATACAGTTTCTTAGCATCAGTTTTTAATAAGTCTTCAATATAAAGTACTGGTTACATAATTAAACATCATAAACAAGTTTGATTATTAAGAATATATTTGTTCTTTCTTTCTTTCCTTCTTTCTCTCTTTCTCTCTCTCTTACTTTCTCCTTCCTCCCTCCTTCTCTAAGTAACAAACGCACAGACAAAAAGTGAATTTGGACATGACAGACAGGAAAGGAAATTAAAAACAAATATTTGGTATTTATATTTCTCTTAATAATTGTTAAAATCTGAAAGAAATGTTCCAGAAAATATTCAATGTACGAGCACAACAGATTATAATGTATGTATATTTATTATTTGCTGAACCTAAATCTAAAAAATTAATTAAATTAATGAAAAGGACGGTAAGATATTGAAGTTAGAAAGCATAGGACCCCTTGAAGTGGCTTCAAATAGATGAGGCCTATAGTAGTAGATTTCAAAACATTGAATGGATGGATGGATTAATTGACCAAGGACTATTTTTTGTTACTTGAGTAGCAAACCAGCGTGCAGGCCACCTTATGTTAAATTATCTCTGCTGTCCATGGACATCTAACTTCAAACTGAAGTAAAGGTCTGCCTGGTGTTGTGTACAGATGGGTTGTTCGTCGTGAGGACTGATTGTAGACCGGCAACCGTACCTCGAAAAGAAACAAGAGCAGCTTTACGGCGGATTATATACGGCGGTACCAGTTCTACCTTGCAAAATAAAGCTTGAAATATAAACGGCAAAGTGCAGTGAACCGACGTTGTAGAATTTAATAATTCTTTTAAACTGAACATCTCTTAGACATTTAATTAACTCGAGTAGGTCGGGAAAGGATGCGAGGAGTCATTTTCTCGCGTTATGAACATACGTGAGCGTACGTCGAGTACTAGGGACGGTTTTTTCCACTGTGAGCTAGTTAAAGAGGTTTTCTAGTTGGAAACTAGAACGAACTCCGTGTAATTGTTCGAGCGCTGTTTAAATTATTTAACGGCTCGCTAAAGCAATTCCTAGAGAGCTAAACGGTCAGATTTGCTGGATTTTTTTTGAATTGCATTGAGAATTCCAGCTATCAAAGATGGCTGAAAGATAGAGTAGCAAACAAGCGTGCAGGTTATCTGATGGTGAACAGGCCTTACAGTTCCTGAACGCATTATTATTTCGGTCGCAAACGTATTGTTGACTACACTTAGAAAAGAGGCGACTGTCCTAGTCCTAAAGAACAGCAACACAACTACGCTTTTCAGAAAGAACTTGGTCTTATTTAAGATTGTATAATAATGTACTGAGAATAAAAAAATATTGCTTCCAACAAGATATAAAGTAAAAAGTCTCTTTAAAGATGTTTAAGTAAAATCCTTATTACTTTTAATTTACCAAAAATAGGCAAAGGCAAATCTCAAAATGCTAATTAGTAAATTAACCCTCCCAAAAGACGATATATAATAAAACTGCTATAATCATACTTGTAGGCATTACTACTTGCAGCGGATTCGAACGTAGTACCATGCGTACACAAAGCACATGTGTCGTAAGTGTCAAACGTTCGACCTAATTAAGCTTGTAATTACACCATTACGCTTTTACGTCCAAGTTTTATGGCCGACCGCGGTGGTGGACCATTGGGGTTAGAGATATTAGCACTCATTTTATACATAGCCTTTGCTTTGTAAGGGTTTTATTGCTAGGAGAGAGCAAACGAACGTGCAGGCCGTTGCAGCTCATATATATACATCGACTTAATATATAAGACATAACCCTGCCGGCTACACTTTGAAGCGAGTCCACCTTAGTCCTCAGGAGTAGCAACGTATCTATGTTCCAGCTCAGATAGGATTTCAGTCGTGTTTGTGTACAACCACAAACCGAAATCCTATCTGAGCTCGAAAGTAGATATGTATACTCCTGAGTACTATAATGGTCGCTTCGCTTCAAACTGTAGACAACCACACCTCTCCAACCGAAACACAAGTAATTCTTTACGGCGGATTATGAGGGCGGCGGTAGTACTTCCCCAGTCGAACTATAGTTCTCCAACTTTAAAAATTTAAGATATTGAACATCCATCGTAAAAATTAAATAACCAAAAACATTTATGTCGTTTAAAGTACATAAAATGCCTTTTTATCATATTAAAACTAAAAATTTGTTTGCGATTGTACATGGATGTCTATTGGGTGCTACTACTTACCATATTTAAGTCAATTTAAATACGATTACATTTGTAAATATTACAAAACAATGTCCCTCGTCGCGTCTGTCTATCTGTTCTTGATAAATTCAAAAATACTGGACTGATTTTCTCAATTTTCAACAAAAGGTAGATAGATGATGGTGATGAAGAAGGTGCATAATAAATTAAGTTTGTTTTTCTAAATTTGGCGTGAAATTAAATAGTTAAATTCAATATAATAATTCAGTCGTCGTTTGGAACAGATGTTTCTAATTGTTACTTTTTGCAACTAGGTAATAGATGCATGTATGAAGGAAAAATAATGTAAGTAAATATAAAGTCTATTACCCAGCGGGGTCGCTAGTTGTAACTATACTACACGAGTATGTGAAACTTAGCTCTCTTCAATCTTGTCGTTCGCAACAGGCTACAAACTCCACTGATTACAAGTCCTTACCTGTAATTAAAAAGAACACAATATTAGTAACTTTATCAACGTCATAAAGTTGCAAGTAAATACTTTTCTAAACCTATCCTTTTATCTTTTTATTGGTCACCTTTATCTAAGATATTCGATCTTAAACTCCGCGAATCGATACGAACTTAAATTAACATCAAAACTGACATATTTACGTGACAAGCAAGCTTAAACTTTGTGTCTTTAATGATAGGGTTTAATTTTGCAAAAATAAAAAGTACACGGGCATTGGCGCCTTGAAGCGTTAATGCCTTCTCTTGCTGTTTTTATTTTCCCTCGCAGGTTATATTTAAGTCGAGTATTATTATAATATCGGTGTATTATCGCAGCCATTCATTATGTTCTCGTGTTAATAACCAAGAAAGGCTTGGGAATTTAAATGGACGGTGCAATCAGCTGCTGTTTAGATGTATTTATGTATAAGTTCATTAAATTTTAAGCTGACAATATACTCGTACACTACATGGTATAAATGTTTTTTACTAAAAAAATCATATAGAACGAAGTTATAAGATTTATGAAATTTTGAGTAATTTGTATTTTTTATAGAAGTTGGTTTTTAGCTATTCGCAACTTAGCACAAAATAAATTTTAGAGATGGTAGAGCCGTTAGAGCTCGCCACCCTCATAACAGAGAATTGACTGCTTTACTCTTCAGTAAGGCAGTCAATTCTCTGATATGAGCACCGAAAACCGTTGTGCGGTTGTCAATACACCCTAAATAATAAAGAATTACCATAAAACTTGACATAATCCCTTATTTTATCACCTTAAGTGTCGATTTTTCGAAAGATTTCTTAGTCTACCTAAGATATAATGTACCATATTAGTTGCTTCACGACACTTAGATTAAATTTTACAGTCTGTAAGTCAACTTTTAAAGTTTTAAAACAGATTCACGTTTATCATATGTTTAATTACATAAATTAAAAATAAAATAAA
>DWON01005196.1:0-15200 GCA_018251015.1 Phocides pigmalion okeechobee | reverse complement strand
ACAGAAGTTCTATTTAAGGATGGACGCGGATGCGTTCCTACTCTTGAGGACTAAGATGGTCGCCTCCAATATTGCATAGATGCGACGCTAATTCTGAGAACGGATACGGTCGCCTCGTTTGTAAGTGTAACCGACAACCGCACTTCTCTAACCGAAACTTATGTAATGCTTTAAGGTGGATTATGAGAGCGACTGTGGTACCTCCCCGATTGAACTGTACTTCTTACCATTTTGGACGCACACCCATAGACACATACAAATACACACTGGTAAAGTTAAAACAGGGCTTACTTGTAAATGACAGACAAGTACTTGAATTTAGAACCAGCTCGAAAATATTGTTTTAAAAACATCAAAAATACTAGTTGGTTATTAACCGGTATCCCCAACAATACGAATTGGGGCTGCGTGGTTAAAAATACTTCGAATCTTTACGAGTAAACAGAGAGAGTCACGTGCCTAGCAATGATAAGGGGTGTAACCTTTAATTGGTTTGTGTTGCAAAGCTAGCTATTATTATTTCACATAGTTACAAAAGTAATCGTGAGGCTACTTTCTTCAGGGATGTGTGTTCATTGCGATATTGATGTTATATTTGCAAATCGCAACCTTGTGGTAAATTTGATGCAGTCGTGAGAATTTATCTCGCCATTTTTGTTTATTGGTCATGAAAACTTATGCTTGCTTGCGTATAGTTTTCAATCTTTGCCCACGACGTCTAGATGTTTACACATTTAATTACACATAAAATGGCTTTTATTCAACGTTCATTTGGTATAATTAAATATTTAATAGCTTGAAGTTAATATAAAATTTGCTCGTTTTAGATATTTAGTTTTCGTTTTGTTTATAACGCATGTAATATACTGTTTGATTTATTGAGAATTTGGGAAATTTAATTTAATTTATGTAGAGTAGGTATAGTTTATAGATACGTCTGATGACAAAAGCGAACCGTTAATGGCCTGGGGTCTAAATTCCAGGCATTTCTATGCATTATTGACTTTTACAAGTTACGAGGGAATTTGTCCGCACAAAATTATCTTTGAAGGAAAATACCATTAAGAAGCGAACAACCGAATTCTCCTCAATATTTTGAAGTGTGAGTTGTCTTGGAATAATTTTATTTGCGTGGCGAACTATCGCATTTAATTGTAAGAGGATAACTGAGCTCAGAGGGACAGCAAAAAGTTGAAGAAAGTAAATTAAATTGAACCAAATTGTTTATAGTAAAATTTATAATATAATTTTCAACGCTTAATGAATGTTAAGATTTTTTAATGTCAGTTTAATGTAAGGGATAATATTTTTACTTTTTGGACACTTTTATTATGGATTATTTAATTGGCAAATTTATTCTGTGCAAAGTTATTATTTAATATAATATAGTATGGTACGATTACGCAAGTGCTTTAATTATTTTTATTATATTTTGTGATATGTAGGTAAGGTATGATTATATTAATATACGCGAATTTGACCTCAATCAAAGATCAAGTAGGAAGTTAAAGAATAATATTTACAATTATACTTTCACTGTGAACGTTATTTTTGTAACGCATGTCTTCGGATTTTAAGATTGGATCTCCCACTATTTTAGTACGCAATATATATCGCAAGTTTGTAACATATTTTTTTAAAGTGAGGAGTGTAGCAAACAAGTATGCCAGCCACCTGATACTAAATAGCTGCTGCAGCCGATGTCGGGACTGAAGTCATATTTCAGCTCATAAAAAATGCGTTACTACACTTGAGGATTGAGATGGTCGTCATATCAGGGTGTGGTCGACAACATTATTTTATAAATATATATCATTAAACAGTTTATGTAAACGTTATTATTTGTAAAAAAACAATCATTGTAAATATATTTAACACAAAGTTGTTGCTTGACCCATTAAGGAATATCTTCCAGAAGCCCTATCAAAGAACAATAGATTTGGAAACCAAACAATCTTGCGCGTGTCTATAATCCAATACACCTGAATAAGATACGAACATATTAATAGTTGATAAGCAGAGGGAAGTCTTAGGTTTATGTTTTTTATTTAGTAGTAGGCATCCGTAACTTTGTTCGCCATATCAAGTTCCACCGATAAGTGCTTTCTTTCCATTCCATTCCATAGGATCTTGTTACCAGGATGATTATTGTGCAGACGTTGAATAAATTTTGTTTGTGTAATACTTGTATAACCTGCACTGCTTGCTTAATGTAAGCTTAGACCCGTATATTGTTTCGACAATACGTAGCAATATCTTATTTCAAAAACTACTGCTTAACAAGAATGCATCATAACTATAATTAATTTTGGTCATTGTTCAAAGACGAGGAAGAAATGTGTAAAAATACGTAGCCTATAACAAAACCAGAGGTATAGGCATTCTGTATACAAAATGTGAGGTACAATAAATTAGTTTTTGCATTTAACAAATACAAACCAACAAACAAACTGAAATTATTAAATCCTATTCATTCAAAACAAACTGTATGTATATACTGTTTATAAGGTTAGCATTTAGTATCTACAGTATTTAATCACATCATCTGTAGTAGTATATATTAATTACGTATGTTACAAAAAATATTTTGCAATCCCGGAGATTACTAAGAGCTTCGTTTTCGTAACGATAAGTTGATAGTTTGCATTAATGCAAATAACGATATATTTTGATTGCCGTACCAATATATTACATATGTTATGTGAAATGTTATTGTACATCGTGACATCTCAATGAGGATAAAATAACGTAATTATAGCCTTGTATCTATAATAAATTATGGAGGGCAAATGATAGAAACTTTATTGAAATTGGTTACAAAGAACGCACAGTGTTTACAAAAAGGTCAAACGATTGAACAGAAATCCTTACATCCTACATAACTAGAGTAGTAACACAAATAGGTATACAGAGTTGCGAGCAAAAGCTAGTATAAAGTTAAAAAATAGGAGAAAATAATATTGTATATGATAAAAGGCTATTCAATTCAATAAGAAACGATCGATGTCTGCAGCATGTAGATATAACTTTTTTATTTTGTTCAACGGGGTTGCGAAATATTGGTCATTTTGCAATTGATAAACGCAAAAAATGAGGAAACCCGAATGACAATAACGATCTGAAGTTTAAAAATAGTAGATTTATTACCAGCTTCAACGCATATCTTTTTAGACGTATTACATTTTCTCTTAGGATTAGGTAAAAACGTCTTAAATGCCTTTAAAATTAAAGAAATTATTTGTAATCGGCCAGTTTTTTTTTGACGTCAGATAATTTGGAATAGATTCAAATTATATTTTGTTGTGAGCCTTGTTGGCTAACATAGACCGTTTGAAAAAACCGGCGCAAAATTTTCGGAAACTTTTTTAAAATTGTAATTGTAATTTTAAATAAATTTTATGAGTGTTTGAGTTGATATTGCTATTAAAAAATAAGGTTGTACTATATAATGCCGAGGCTTTCATTGTTCACGATCCGTAAGAATTCTCTTATTAGCTAAATCTAGAAATTGACGCCATATAGACGACCGTACTCACTGCCAATATACATCTTACAAGTGTCAGTGTAGGAGCAATAACGTAACTAGGCAAGTAATTACCAAATATTAAGGTGTGCGTGTATGAACGAGTGGCGCGATTCTTGGGATTTATTGGATACAAGAGTACCTATGATATAATAATCCTTATTTCACTATTAAATAAAACTCTAACAATATCCGTCTAATACCTTGTTCATTTTTCTTTAACGGAAAAAATACATATTTAATCTATCCGAAAATGTGTATATAGAGCTCTTGTATGTCTGGTTACATTAAAGGCTGTGTATTATCACACTATGTTATCTTAAAACTGAATAATGGCGAATAATTATTATAGTTAAGATGTTTAAGCAATATTTTTTTAAATTTCATATCACTCGCTACATAGTTTATAGCAGGAATCCAAGCATATATTTCGCGGGCAAACATCAATTTTACTAGTAGTAAGTATAATACGTAATTTTCTACAAGTTTCCGCTAGCTGCTCTGCTCTTTAGCACATTACACATCTGTTCGTTATTACAATCAAGATGAATAATTTTTAGAGAGGAATAATTTATTTGCTGCAAGGCTTTTTGTCTCATTGGGAATGGGGTTTTATCACAGAAGTAACTAGGGAAAAAACACCACCACGCTGCTTAAGTGCCTATTATTAGCGATGAGATTCGCTTGCAAATCACTTTGTTCGGTGTTTTTAGCCTATTCTTAGTGCTTTAAGAACTTGAATATATCGCGAACAACTAGATGATAATTAACGTACCCTTTGAAGCACGGAAGTACATAAAGTTGATCAAAAACGGTTCACACTAAATCCCCGCCGCAGCCGACGTTGCTTAACTTTGTCTATTGTTTATGATCTACAAAAGCCGCAGGGCTTTGCGCGTTTGAAATACGAGAATAAAAGAATAGATATAGACTAAACTGTACTAACTAAACTTTGCAATACTGAAAATATAACCAATGTTATTTCTTCTGAAGTCTCTCTATCTTTGTGTGAAAGTTCAGCTCAGACGGAAAAGAAAGTTCAGTTCATACAAATCTCCAAACTACGCAAAAAATATTGGAAATTTTCATGTTCGCACCGTACAAATAAGTATAGTAATATGAGCCTAGGAAACGTGCAATTTTGTGCAAATACTTAAATTTCTTTCTTATATTATATTATAAATATATATTATGTACGCCAACTATTAGTCAAATATTTGATAAACGACGTCTTAATTAAATTCATCATTTGAATAATTAGCTTATTGGGCGTTAAATCCGTGGTGCTGTCTAGGTAAGTGTTGACTGCGTAATAGATGTTTATTCAATATATTTATAGTATGTATTAAAATAAACAGTTTATCTTCTATTGCTCTAAGTCATAATTACTTAAAAATACTTAGGTATATCGCTTTGTTTCCTCTGATTACGTACACAATAATAATTTAGATGATTCAATGAAAAAATGTCTTCGATTGTTTCATATTATTAAACATTAATAAAAGGATAAATGGGTAGATACTAGTAATTTTAATTTACATATACATATATTGCAGTATTTTTCTAGTATTATACTTTGAACATTTTATTGCGTGACTAATAGAAAAGTGTTTCACGCTTAATTCTATTTTATTATCACTTTTTTATATTGTCTCGCTCTGGGTGTGTTTAAGTGAAGATTTTAATTGATTTGAAATGGCCTTTCCAATGAGCTAGAAATTTGAAATTTTCAAACACAGTTTAGATTCGGGTGATAATAAAAATAACATCATTGTTTGGTACGGGTATTATAAAAAAAAGTAAATTCTTTTAGTTTAATATAATTTTGAAACTAAGAGCAAAATTGACCACTATTTAATCCGTTGCAAAGATGTGTTCAATGTTATAGAAACGGAGAAATTGTTTTAGTTCGTTTGAAAACACTAACGTCTTAAACTATCACCCAGATTTGAAAAAAGCCTTTTCAAGTTTGATAGACCATTTATTGAGCAAGATTTCAGGTTATGTAACTTTATGCTATGGCCCTTAAGAACGGAGCAACAATTTATAAATGTGAGTAAAACCTGGACCATTGCTAGTGTGAGATAAAAATTGTGTAGCACAGTTATGTAACACACGCAATGAACCTTCTAGGGTCTGGGTTACAACTTGCTTATTTCCAAATACTGTCGCTTATTTTGGCTTAAACTTTCATAACGTAAGTCGCTTGTAGAGCAGAATAACAGGTTTACTGCCTTTGATATGCCTTGGTAGTTTGCCTAGTTTACTTAAAATGAGTTTACTGAACGCAAAATTTTCATAATAACATCACTTTAAAATGATTGATGTATTTTTCACTTGAATGATGGCAAATAATTTTGGTCCCACTGTTGGGCTCGAATTTGTATCCAAATCTGGAGTACGTATAGGGAATACACTTTCTTGAAATAATGGCATATTTCGTGGGTTGCCCATACTACCAGATTATCCTACAAGCATTAGCAAATTTGGCTGTTACTAACTCATTGTACCCCTGAATTCGCTTGACGTAACTTGTCGGGTTTCAATAGATAAAAAGTAAAATCGCTAACAATAACCAAATTTCTGTCGAGATTTTTTACCTTGGATTTTCTCGTATTGCTCTGGAAAATTGTAACGTAGTACTCAAATTAAAACAAGTTATAGATATATATGAAATGGACCGTAATAACTTCCAAGCGGTTACGCCTAAATCTATAAATATGAGGGTACGATCATATGACACATAGATACTATAAGACTAAAAGTATTCATTATACACAAACACGAATAAAAACTTGCTTAGAACCGAAAACACATTGTTTAAACATGTGTGTAAAAATCTTAAAAAAAGGCAAAAAAATCAAATTCAATGATTTTTGGACCTTTTGACTACGGAATTATTTTATGTTCGATGAATAGTAGACGAACGAGCAGACCAAATGATGCAAAGTGGCGGCTGCAGAAGTCTTGTCTGAGATCGTAGGTAGATGCATGACTACTTTCGAGACGTAAAATAAACGCCATTAAATTCTTCAATCGTTTCATAATTCTTTTACGGTAGATTATGAGGTAATAATAAATGATCGCTTAACCTATCTGATTTTAAGACCTGCAGCGCGAGATATATTTACATCAAACCAAAAGTAAGTTTGAAACCCTATTTGAAGTCGCATTAATTACAGATGAATAGAACTGTTAAGGAATGAGATGGTATCCTTGCTGGTAGGTGTAGGACCCAACAACATAACTTAAAACTATCAAAAATGGGTTCACAGTTAGGGCTTAAATATGAGGGCTGTATAATTACAGTATAGTATATTCATAGTACATATCTTTCGATTTAACACAATCTTATATCAAATAGGCTATTCATTTCACTCAGTTCATTATTGAGCATAGGAATGGATTTATGTGATGTTTAAATGGCTGAATTAGGAATAATATGTCATTATAAGGCGCAATATTTATAGTAAATGAAATGTTATTCATTAACTTCGTGTATTAAGAGAAGAAAGTTTAAAATCTATTTTATTTGAACATAATAACGTGTATCACAAACATCATATAATTACTGTGCATCATGATATTCAAGACTTCCTTTCAGAAGGTGAAATCACAGGCGGATTGTTTAAACTTTACTTCCGTATATAAACTTTCTATTAGACGGATTGTTTTAGGGGAGCTCGAATTGCAATAAATGCGATAGTCATATCGATTAACCATATAATCCTAGTGATTATTAGATTCTCTATAAAAGCGAAATTATTAGTTTTAGAAATTCTACGATTCTTAATTTTGGAATTACAAAGTTCCACTACTCACTTTATTTTATAACCTTCATTGTAAGAATTCGGTTGAAAAATTATTGGCAAATAGGAATACTTTTAAAGTACAGATATTTTTATTTAAGAATGTTATTGGGTTACGTGCGCGAAAAAGTTACGTGGAATCATTATTATTTGTGTTGCAGGTACTACAACTTTACTTTTGAATCACTTTGTTCTATGTATTGCTTATTGTCAAATATTGCAGGAGTTAGGCTTAAACGTTAAATGGAAAGTTTTAGAGCGAACGAATTATACAATGTACGCTCCTTTGAGTTCGTTAGGCTCTGTTGCTATTGCTGGACAACTAAATCATAGATTAATAAACATGTTACATGATACTGTCTATATTAAATAAGCAAAAGATTAATCATTTAACGTTGAGTGACGATTGAGAAGCAGCAGAAGAAGAACAGTAGTAAGCTACATACGAGTAGATCTCTTGAAATCGATCAAATACACATTGTTGTTCCTGTGTCATCCTCTACAATCTACTAGTCCTATCCTACTATGTGCGGGCTCCTTCTTAGAATGAAAAGGTACTGGCCAAATGCGAATTGGTAACTCAAAACTTCAAAAACTCTTGAAAACTCTATGGAGCATTCCGAAACATGCAGATTTTCTAGGGTCTTTCTTCATCGTTAAAGGAAGTAATGACTAATTTCTATTGCACATATTTTACAAAGATCAGAGGAGGCAAGGAATACATCCTGAAACCTGGAATATTCAGTTGAAATCTTTTAAACTGGAGATTAATGATGTCACGGAGGAACGACAAGGAGATTTATAGTTTTTATACGCTTAATATTTCATTTTTGTCTTTGACCATGTTACTTGAAAAAATATATTTTCCTAATAAGCCCAGTAGACATTTCCCTGCTCTGATAGAAATCTACATTTTCTTGCTGAATGTGTACCTGGTTCTACAAGGCACAAATATTAGTTTTAAAGCCGATGGCAATATCACCTACAAGATCCAATTGTGAATCTAAACCGTTCTTGAATAAACTTACTCGTAAATACATAAAAAAAATCATCACAATCAGTCAACTGTTAAGGAAGAGTTCATTAACATGACGCGTGCATTTCGCAGACAGTGCAAATATTTTTTTTACAAGATGTCTTCTTACTCTACTGTTTTAATTATAAGCCGGCAAAGCTCTGATAACTTTACGACATGTAAGTAGATCTGTCAGTATTATCAAAGTGTAATAATGCAGTAATACAGTTACATAAACGCTTCCAGCCTGTTTATACCAAATCATATAGAATTTCACATTGAAGTATAACATGCATCGGTCAAATAAATCATCTTGTAATCGTTACGTAAATTTTAAAGCTTGTCTTTAAACTCTTCCGTTGCTTATGGTTTAATAACCATAGGCTGTTGATGTACGTTTATATCATTAATTATAATTTGAAAGTGCTACATACTTACCTGCAATTTTTAACATATTAATGACATAGTCTTGTTATAATACAGAGAAGACATAAATCAAATGCGTATGGAATACAGAAACTGCACACAAATTATTTTGTATACTACATATATACATATTTTTTTTACTGTTCAAGGAATAAATAAGATAAGTAGCAAGTCTGGCACAGGAGAAATTCCAATGTAGTTGGAATAATTTATAAACTGTTATGACATTTGGATAACATTCTTATCCTATTGGTTAGTTATAGATGTTAAATAAAGGTGGTAGAGCCGTTAGAGCTCGCCCGGGGCGGTATCACCGCCACCCTCATAACCTGCCGTAAAGCAACATGTATTTCATGTATTGTGTTTCGGTTGGGGAGGTGTGGTTGCCGGATATACGTAATTGGAGGCGACCATCTTAGTCCTCAAGAGTAGGAACGCATCCGCGTCCATCCTTAAATAGAACTTCTGTCCTATTTGAGATTGGACGTGGTTGACCATGGGCTGCAGTGATCACTTAACATCAGGTGGCGTGCATGCTCGTTTCTTACTCTTACACAATAAAAAAATAAATAAAAAAATAAAACGTTCAACTCAATATTTAGCAGAAGCTTTTTACATTCGAATTTCACAAATTTGGCACACTTTATTTAAACTACGTTTCATTAATTGATTTCCAATAGATGTAAATATCGTTTTGTCAATTAATGTAATTTGTTTCAAATATTAAATTAGTGTCGAATTTCGGAATATTGAATCACCAACACTGATGTAATTTGGAGAACGAACGTTGAAAATATTAATAATTTTAGTGATGGGGCGTGATGTGTTTAATATACCATATCACAAGATTACAGTGTAAGTACGTACTAAGCAAGGTACATAATTGAAAAGCTTAGAAAATTCAATAATTATTTAAGAATCAAATTTCGATCAACGTTAGGTGTGAAAATTTTATGGATAAATAACCTTAGCGTTACCAAAAAGTGAAGACATTAACATACATGTAATACATGTATGTTATATATCATTACAATAGTTTTAAGGTATACGTATTAATACCTACTAAGAATAAAGTAACTGAGCTTTGGTTTCAATTTTTTTTTGTAACATGATTAATTCATATAGTATATTTTATTGAATCAAAATAAATAAAGAGGTCTAAATATATATACACACTTTTAGCATTTCAACAGATGCATTTCTTTACATCATAGTCTGTCGTATAAATTCAAAGATAATCGTAGTTAAGAAATAATTTGCGAGCTGACACGCATAAATTTGAATCCAAAAAAAAGTGGAGCACCAAATGTAGAAAAAGAAGACTATTATAAATAGAAGAGACAACAAAACTACACGCTTCCACTTCACCTTGTTACCTCCGTTACGTTTAATTCAATATATCTGTATTCGTTAGCGCAATAGTGTCTCGCTATCGGTTCACGCAACTCTCGGCTCATTACCTTCAATTACAGGACTCAGTCCATTTTAGTTGCTTGTTTTCTATTTGTGTGATATACGTAGGTTGTTTTATTTAATTAACACGAAACAGAGTACATTTGGCATATTTTCTTAATCTTATATGTATAATTTATATCTACGCAAATTTGGTTGTGTCATTAAAAATTAAAATCGAGCATCTTCGTAGGAAATATGTAATGTAATTAGTTATTTCTTTAAATTAATACCACTGCTTACGTGCTACATATAATTACATTAGCTTATTGTTACTTTGCCGACGAATGTTGTGAAATATAAAATATATAATATGTAAACGCATTAGTGAATACTTCGATTCATCAATCCACGGGATTCGGTGATCATTAAATAATAGATACGTAATCATATAAAAGTTAATGATTATAACTGTCATATGTTTTATGACCTGTTTACTACCTTTATCTTTGTTTTAAGATATTAATAGACCGGCCGTGAATTATAAAAATAGGGTAGTTCTTTTTTTTGGGCCGTTTCTCAAAGTAGAGACACCGTTTGAATAAATATGTAATTTTGTTTTAATTGCAGTTTTACTTTGCATGTATATAGATAAATAGTGTAGATTATTTAAAAATATGTCACTAATTTATTGTTTTAGAACACATAAACGAAGTCGCAGCTTTAGCTTGTTTATAAGAATAACTCGGCCATTACGTATATGTATTAATTCTATTAAATACATAAAAAGATCTTATTCTTCTCTATCAAACCCCTAGCAGGTTACCATGGGACATTTTTGAGGTCTTTCTTGTCTTAGGAGAGTAACAAGCGATCGTACAGACCGCTTGATTTTAAATGGTTCCTGTAGCCCATGAATATCCTATACATCTAACTTCAAACAGGTCGTACGTAGACACGTTGCTATATAAATAAACATCGTCGTCTTAATACATTTTTGCAACGAAATACAATAATTGTTTCACGTTCGTACAGAACGACGCAGACGCTACCACGTTCGAATCACGGCTCCACCATCTTGCGAAGGTAATCCATTTAACATTTATACATAATTAAATTTAAAAGAAAATATTTGATGATGTTGTGACCCGAATGGTGGGCGGTGATGTAATGTCCCAGTCATGCAATAACAAATGTAATGCGAGCGAGCCGCGGGCGTAAGAACACCTACATTAACTTTATTTTAATTACCTACAAACTTTGGCGCTCAGAATGCCTTTATAAAGTGATATAAGTCAGCTTCTCAAGATAGACTTTTGGTACTATTGAGAACTTATAAGATTATTAATAACTAGAATAAAATCTTATTTTTTATGATTTTTAATTGCTTTCGTTTTTGTGACCGATATTTGGAGAAAAGTTATAAAAATAATTAATTCGTTACATAACATTAATTTGAAACAAGTCAGTTCTAATAAAAAGTTAGCAGTTGGTACTATTTATTTTTTTTACAATTTACCAAGCTATTGGAAGTACAATAATATTATTCATTACAATGACCAGATGAAAAATATTTTGTTAACTTTAAACTTTTTTCATTTTCTTATTATTTCTATAAAAGTTTTAGTTTTATGTTTTTGAGGTAGATACTAAATTGATTCTAAAATATGACACAGAGATCAAGCACAATAAATACAATTTTATATATAAATTTCTCAATTAATGTTAGTATTAGTATTAAATACATAACCGGTAAAAAGTATTAGTAATATACTTGTGTAAAATGTATGTGTAAAAAATGTATTCCTGTACGTCACTTAGTACTGTATTTTTGATGACGAGATATTAAACTATGTAGTATCACATTCAAATACTTCAAAATAAAAAGCAGTGGCGCTAAACATCATACGCAATATCATACTTAAACATCGCAATGCAAGATGATTAAGCAAATAAAGATCTGTCGCAAAGCGTTTTAATTTTTATAATTTTGTAATGTTTATAATGTTTATATTTTGGATGGAATTCTTGGTAGTTTTACAGTACCTTTAAGTGAAATACCTGCCTGTCCCTTCAAGGTGTGACTTAGGGAAATTTGCTTTATTTCTTATGTTTAAGGACTAAGTTGGAATGCTTTAAATTATAAGTCGAAATGTCTTAATATAGTGACAAAGACATTCCAACTTAGTCCCCTGTGCAACGTATCAGTTGTCGCTCGGATTACAACTAGAAATAATGTTCTATTTCGAATCGGTTATACACATCCATGGGTGGCATGATCAATTAACGTCAGACGAACTGCATGCCTTCTGTTACATAAAAAATGGCGCAAAGCACAAGAAAATATATATTAATTCAGTTCCGCATGTTGCTTGGCTGTAGTTGGGAAGTATAGTAGCAAAATATGTAGTTTGAATTGCCGCAGACATATCTGTTTTCAAACCGATAGCTTCGGTCTGGTGAATTCAGATTGGGAATTGAGGACATAGTCTGAGTATTTACGGAAATTTGCATGTTATAGTCAATATGTGAATTTCCGCCTTATAGCTCACGAGCCAGGTGAAAACTTCGTCAACAATATATTCAATAATAATCGGGCTCTTGCTGTTGTCTAAGCAGTTGTTCCCTGGGTGATACTAACAGAGATAATGGCGGCGTATGACATTCAGAAGCCATCATGACGCAACTCTGAAGCATTTTACGAGTTATTGCCTAAGCGAGAATTGGCCATTTTCATCTGTTGCTGGTTCGCAGTCTATTAATATACATGAAAATGTGGCACACAATTCTTATGAGACACTTTAATAGGGCATATGTGTATATGGATTGTCAGCGTCGCCAAATCCATTCCTGAATTTATTCATTTCTGAAAACGCTTTAAAAGCTCCCTGGCTAAGGCAATGGTGTGGTAGACATGTATAAATCAAGTACTCCATGATATCAATATATCCTTGACGGCCAGTTAAGAGGATAGTTATCTAATTTGACGATGTTACATTTAACTGCAACCCATAATATGGTTTACTTCGGCATTCTGCTCTGAAGAATTCCATTAGTGATACTTATGAATGGTCAACTCGTTCCTCGGATGTTTTCAAACCGCCCATGGCCCCGATACAAACGGAGTGACTGGTCTCTAAACCATGGAACCACCAGCGGTCAACCATCCAACTCTTGACCGTTTTACTTTGATTGTTCAAGATCTATACCAATCATGGGCCTACGTGCGCTTTTCATGTTACATCATTAGCTCATTTATTTAAACCCATGCAAATGTTGAGACAAATGCCTACTTGATGGCTTGAGGCAAAAGATATTTGCATGTGTAACATAAAACATAGTTAATATAGTTATGTTTAAAGTTGTATATGTCAGGTATGAACGAAACGGGGGCTGATATGAATCAACCGGTGTGAGAGAGCAGCAGTAACGAATTCCCTATTATTTCCTCTTAGAAATTAATCTATATTATTACCGGATATAAAGACGATACTATTCGATAGTTATAAATATTCTTACCTCTTGGCTAGTTGTAATAAAATTCACATACTCAACCGAAATATTGTTATAATTGAATGGTACAATGCCTCGAGGAAATTTAAAGTAGATTATAGATATTGGTTAACTAATGTCAGTATTATCAAACTATACTGTAGGATTAATTTTGTAACAGACTTAAGTTATTTAGCCGAAATTTTGCAACACATCGAAATCAAGAGCACCGTATAACTTTACCCTATAACACGCTTACTCTAACACTTTAAAGGCTGTGTCGTAAAATCTACACTCGCAAACTACTATTCTCGAACGTCGTCGATTTACCCCACCTGCGCCAGCCCCACCAGAAATGGAAGCCACCTTTCTACCTACCGATCGACAGAAACATATCTTGTTTTAATATAGTCGGGTTAAACGGGCTAGTAGGGATGAACTAAGGGGCAGCATTATGTAATCCTTGGACTTGCGGACGGCGTATATAAGCTTGAGAAAGGTCCAGACAAAGCAGAAAGCCACCAAGTCTCAACAAGCCTAGTGTGTTAAAGAATCAGTCCAGCAAATCAAAGAAACATGTACGCGAAACTCGCTGTAAGTGTATGGACATGTTTAATGGACATTCATCACATCAATTCGTTTTGAATCTCAAAAGTAGTCAAAACTGTAATTACCAAAAAGTTATTTTGTGACGTTATTTTCATTTATTAATTCAAAACGATACCTATACTTATTTAAACTAATATTATTCCCAACTAGAGGAGAAGACACTCAGATTATGGAAGTGTGAAAGCAAGGTGTTTTGAAAATAGTTTGGTAATTGGAATAATAGACAAACATTTATTGTTGCAGCTCGTCTCCTTCCTGGTAGCAGTCGTAATTGCCGCTCCCACTCCTGGTGGATACGGTGGACAGTGAGTATCATTTTTACCATAGATATTATTCATTATCAATCCATTATTGTCCCACCGCTGGTCAGGGGTATCCGCTTAAAACAAGGAGGGTTAGGTCACAGTCCATTACGCTCACCAAATTGCAGTTGGTAGACTTTACAATCTTTTGAAAACTGTATAGACAGATCTTCGGAACACAGCATAACTTGCGACGTTTTCCTTCACCGTTAATGGAAATGACGATTAATTTGTAATACGCATATAAATTCAAAAAACCAGATATGCGTGCCAGGGATTTGAACCTCGGATCTCACGAACGAGAAGTCCAATCCTATTACTGTTTTTTTGTTTATCAAGTTCTAAATAGTTTATACGTTATTTACACTTACATTAATTATACTGATACTTTTATTTCATTTTTATTTTTGCACTCGTTTTGACTGATGCCTATATTTAATTTTAAATAATGTTAAATTTCTAATTACCGTAAGTGAAACGTTAATTTAAAAGGTGCTACATGCGTAGTTATTTAATTAAAAACGTTGCGACTCGGAATACTGACACACTTCTTATTACGACCGCTTATTATGTAGGGTAAACTTGCTCAAATCGTACCCGTTAAGGGAAAATTGTTGCTACAGGAATAATAC
>DWON01005195.1:0-15203 GCA_018251015.1 Phocides pigmalion okeechobee | reverse complement strand
CATGCAACTGGTTCGAAATATCGGCAATTAAAAATCAAAAATCGTTAATCGTGAGTACCCGTTATATTGCATAATGTGATAGTTATTATCGACTACGATTTGTACAATTGTTCTTTTCAACAAATTATTGTGTTTTATTTATTTTTTAATATATTTTTCAAACTACAGTATTAAATTTGACATGACCATTCCACCCAAAACTGCTAGATAGAAAAGTTATGGACAAGTTTGAACCATTTAGATATTTTGTTGTTTATACTATTTTATTATGGATTTTAAAATAAGACTGTAAAACATATATTTTTGATTTTTTTTCTTTGTCTACAATCACGATCGACTCAAAATTGCATAGATGTATAAAATTCTTTCTTGTGTCACCTTATTAGTCATTATCTCAGCCTATAGTGTAAGTTCTTAAGGGAATACCCTTTGTTACAGCCATAAGAGTTGCTTATACGGAATAGAAGAAGGTTTAGCGGCGTTATTTACCTATGGAACTCTTTTGGTAATTAACAGTACATATTGTAGGTATTATAGAATACTCTTATAGAGGAGCGTATCATGGAATAACTATCAGGGGAATACACGATATGCATTTCAATTTACTTCGTTTTATTTTCATGAGAAAAGTAATTTAATATATAATAATAATAATAATAATACTTAAACAAATACTGTCATAGCACCATTTTTAGCACTTCTTAATTTGTACTTGATGAACATAACTTAGTCAAATATCATCTTTATTTAATATGGTACATTTTGGAGAGACTAGGATGTTCATTCAGGGAACAGAAATACTTTTATTAAATATATAAAGAACAGGATTCATCGATGTGTCTTAGCCTAGTATTAAATTACGACTTACATTATTTTATTAGCTACACGTGTTCTCTAACATTCACTACTGTTTTGACAGAATATCGGTGATATTTTTAGTTGAGTTTTATTAAATAGATGGGTAATGTGATGTTTCGTATTTTGGGTACATATATTGAGTACACATATCCATAATTTATTCATAATTGAGCTTGTTGAACTATCTCTGATCTACATACCGTTCCTTCAAAAAAAACTCAACTAAAACGAAATTAATTTCAGATGAAACTGTACCCGCCGTCATCGATTTGTAAGTATCGAAATGTCACTAAAAGTAATATTTATATCGATCGTTACTTACAATCCTAAACTATCTATGATTACAAGATGGCAGTGTTAAAATTTTCAGTGTCCGAATTCTAAATACTTGGATGGTTGAGTTTGGCGACGCCGTGAATGACACAACCTGTCCATATGAGACGATTTATACGCTATTCCAACAATTTCCTTTTAATAATGAAGGACGTCTTTAAGATCGCGTGTATCATAATATTCGAAATTTACGAACGAGCAATTCCAAGTTCATGAACGAAGTTTTCAAAGTTTATTGACGAGGCTTTCCAAGTTTACGAATGAGGTTTTCGAAAGATACTTTTCAAATAGTGCTATTAACATGATACGTTTTACGTTGTGCGTTTAAATAGACAAGTTTTAAATTGTGCGATATGAATGACGCATTTAAACTGCGTCTTTGAGGACGCGTGTTAAATTGTGCGATTAATCTTAAAACGCAATTGTGCGATGTAAAATTACGTGTTTGAGATTGCGCGTTTCAAAAAACACGTTTCATATTGTGTGATTAATCAGATTAATCGAATGATATTAGAGCGCCCATCAGATTAGGGGATTTTGTTCTAGCGTCAGATGAATCGGCTCATTTGGAGAGGGTCTTAGCTAAAAACATTTCGGTTAACCTATAACTTTTCTAAACATATATTTTTATCTAAGACGATCGATCAACATTTAATTTATTTAATAGATTGCCCTTTCGGTAGGTATAATTAGTTTTTACTTACGCTAAACAGCTAGTTAATTAACGTTATATATTATTGGGTATATTAATATTAATACTGTAAAAGATATCTTACCCTGGTAAAGTGCCTAACGATTACTGACATTCACTCACATTACAAGTGGACACTTTAATACAATCTCGCTTGAACCTACATCTAAATAACGTATGAGCAAACGTCTCCTCGAAGGAGGAAAGGGACGCCTCAAACACTCCAGTACGGCATTAAATCTTAACTTTAATTAACTTTATCTAAACATGTACACTCCCACTGAGGCACTGGTCATGACAACATTTGTCTGTAACAGCGGACATTCGCTACTTCACAGACGTGTATTGGGCGTCACATATTTTCAACAAAAAACCCATTTAAATCCCCAACGTATCAGTTTATTATGTTTGTATGAAAATTGTATTTAATTATAATTATGTTACTAAAACAATTTACTTGAATCTGGATTGGTTTACTCAAAATTCGACTAATTAAATTAAATTAAAATATTTTCTCAAATGCTAGATTACGGGTTTTAGATAAGTGCCAGTTTTATAATGTAGATTATATTTAGTAAAAAAAACGGTATAACAAAATACCATATAACAAAAAATCGATCCGACACAAGGAATAGGATCCTAACGTTTGATAAATAAGAAAGTTGTGGTAAATAAATAAGCATTGCACACAAAAAAAATCGCCACTTTTAGGTCATACATAAGTGGGTAAAATATATAATATACATATGAAACGTGGGATTTTTGTAATATTTACATACAAAGATGTTTTATGTGATGCGTCCCACAGATTTCCTATCCACCGTAATCGACAATCGAATCGATTAATCGATACAATCGATTAGTTACGATGATCCGCGCGAGAACAGAGCACTGCCGTGAGCAATGGCGATACTCGGCGCCGTTCGCAATTGACGTGTTAGGCCTACGCGGGCAAACGTGTGCGCATTCGCGATTCACAACTACCTTTACGGTACTCCCCATACAATTGATGCGTAATCGCGTAAAATCTCGTGGTATTGATGCGAATTATGTTAATTATTGTATATAAGTAATTATAAGTTGTTATTTTCAATTCCGTTTGGAGCTGATGCGGATGGCGTTAATTTTACTCATATAAGAAATAAAACAATCAAATATTAGTTTCGCTAAAAAGAACAAAGGTGGGAAGGTGGAAGGAATAACACTGGAAGTGTGATCGAAGATATTAAATATGAGTATTAATATTTTTTCTAAATAAGTTACTCGGGGTGAACAATAAAATAGTAAGTTCAGCAATCCGCTTCATAATATATTATATTGTTTTCCTGCAATGATCCCGAATCTTTTTTTTTATGTGAGAAGAGTAGCAAACGGGCATCCAAACCACTAGATGTTAAATCGCAGTCCATAGAAATCCACGTACGACTACAAACACGACCGAAATCCTATTTGAGTTCGAACGTAGACACGTTGCTACTCCTGAAGACTAAGATGGTCGCCTGGCTTTAAAGTGTAGATCAACCGCACCGCATGTATGAGGAGACCCTATGGTTATGGCGACCACACACACCGTTTGCTGTTCAGAACGCGCGCACGCAACGCCGACTGGGCATCGGACACTCGCACAATACACCGATTGCATTCTTGTCTCGCATACATAAGAGGAGTTTTGTGCTAAAATAACTCGAAGGAAAAGATAATTTGAAGTATACTTTTCCGCAGAAAGGCCATAGATTAAATACTAAAACCATAGATAATTTTGGTAATTTAATCAGAAGCAGCGATTGTAAATAAAACTATAGACAGACTTTTGTTTTTGGCAAAAACATCCGAACTTTTCGTCGACAATCTATGGATTTGATTTTATTTAAATTTTATTTAATTTGCCTTGTTTTGTCCGCGAGACATAGAGTAACCAATAGTTATAGACAATCTGTCTATGGATTATACAGATTGTTTATGATTTTCTTAAAACAAGTCTAATGATTGGAAGATACAGCGTATCTAGACGTCTGATCGTTATTAAATATAGGCTTTAATATTTATTAACTATTTTAAACCAATGTAATCGCGAAATTTATACTATTTACCATGTACCGAGGACTCTCAATTAACTTTTTTCGTATGATGTCACAAAACTCTTCTTGTGTATATCTAGAGCAACAGACCCTGAGGGGTCTTATCAATACAATAATTGAATAGTAACGACTTAAAGCAGCTGGTGTTGATTTAAACAGTGCGATGTCGTTGTAAAACATTATAAACGTGGCAGTTGAACATATTTAAGAAACATATCTATAAAAAGTCTATTTCACCGTCGGTACAACATTATTCCCGATAAACATAGACAAGGTATTTCATAACTCGAGTGACGTCATTGTAACCATTAACACACACATACAGATACGCTTACACGCATTTACAACAAGACAAAGACTTATAATTCCGTGTCGTGACGTTTAGCATGATATGCGCTTGTACGGACGTGAATTTACCGAAATTATGGGGAATTTTATATTTTAGATGGCAACATTTCAATTCAATCGATCAATTTTATTAATGAATAAGGTTATAATGATGTCAAATATGATAAAAGTAAGCTTATTCCGCCACTGACAAGCTTACATATGCCAGAATTAAAATTTAAACAGAAATGGAAATAAAATGTCAATTATTGAAAATGGTATATAATAATTTCAATATAATACAAACAGTACCACGTTTGATTGACGCCGCCGGTGACAACAGGACCGGTTCATATCTCGCGCAGAGAATTGCTATCGCTATTCAACCGGGAATACAGCTAGTGTTCTTGGAACCATGCCGCATGGGCACCGACTTCCTTTAGACTGTTTAGGTTTTATTATAGTTAGTTAGATTATCATCATTGTATATAATAATTGTAGTCACTGTTATTAAAAATAAGTCATACAACTCACTGTTGTCTGTATGTAATATATATATATGTTGTGTGTATGTGTATTGTGTAATTTTGAAAACAGGCTTTATTTATTGCTCGAGTGCCTTGTTTATACTTATCCGAGAATCCTATATGACATAAGTACACCATCATACATAGATTAGTTTCAGGCCGTCATCGTAAAAAATGCTTAACTAAAAGTACAAAATCAGTAACTTATCATAAAATCATCAAAGTAATTCATTCATGATGAACATTCACACATATGTCAGCAAATTATAATAATTTTTACATAGTTACATATATAAACAATATATTTACAACATTCTGTTTCATAAAACTTATACTAAAAGAATTTTCCATACATTCAGAAGTACGTAGAATATACAAATGTGCAGACGCCGCATCATTCCAGCGACGAATCTCTAATTAACTTTACATCGGTTCGTTTTAACTGTGTAACACTTTCTATAGGAATACGATTAATATTCTACACAAATACGATATTAGTACTTAGAGTCTTACGTGACACATGGTAGCGGAGTTCTATTAATGCGTCGTCTACACATTTGTATATTCTGAGCGGTACAATCATTAATAACAAGTAAAGTTTAAGCATCGGATAGCCGACATCTCACCGCCGTGGAGTTCCGCGCCCAGTTACAGAGTAATGCAGTAATGTCTACCCTGTACGCGTTAACAATTATAACTTAAATATACATTATAACCAGTTACTATGAGATTATTCCCGATCGTCGAACACTGTCGACGGGCCAGCGTTGGCGCAGCCAAGAATACACCGCGGGACACTCAAACGGGGGCTAAACATTACTCGGAGTAATATTAAATATTCTCAACGTGCGTTAACATTTAATACAAGTGTGCTAACCTTTACTTTAAAATGGATAATACTTCTTATTTATTACGTTAAGGGCTTTATTTCGCCGTAACGACAAAACCGTGACGCCAGTCGCAAGTTTAATTGTGACGTAGACTTGCGTTTGGAAGCGTCAATGTTAATCTGACTGCATTATCGGGAGAAATGACGAATATTGTGTACTTTCTACACTTTGACGTTCACGTCAACAAAACGTTGTTTCTGGCGACATCGCGATGGTGTACCGGCGAGATACGGCCCTCGGAATAGTTAGTTGCACAAAGACATCAATCGAACGTCCAACGAATAGTCCAGCTTTAGCTACGCCACCATTGGCCGGACCAGAGCTAGACGAATTACGTTAACTATTCAATAATTTAACTTTAAGTTATCTACGAGTTATATTCATGGCATTGCCACCTAGCCTAGCATTAACCCGAATGAAACGATAACCTTCTAAATCGTCACAATAAAATAAACGGGAAACTATAACATTTGGGTGTCGTCCGGGAGGGGACAGGATGCAGTATTTATTTAGTTATCATAATAGTATGTATGTACTACGAATACGCTAACATCGAGCCCCGTCCCTCCCCGAGCGAGCCAGATAACACATCCATCATCGTCGGCGTAAATTCGTTAAAGTTCAATACAATTATAATAATACATATATATATATCGTATCATACATATTCTGATAAAACTCGAAATAACTTTTATTCACATTAACGTTATCTATTTAGAATTGTATTTTAATAGCTAGATACAAAAAATTATTAGTGCATGGTGTTACGAGATCGCGTAGTATCGACTAGAATTGCGTTGTATACTGTTGCCGAGAGCTCCTACGTATAATGCCGGAAGGTTGGTGTCACGTACTTCATTAAAACACTAAATTAATGGGGTCAATCGCGAAGTTGGGCGCATTTTCGGAGAGGTGATACAGATGACAGCGATTGTTCTCTCCGGGGACGGTTGCGATGCCCGCCTTCTCGTGCCTACTCGTGGCGCCGAACGGAAACGGAGGTCGGCCGGCTCGCGCTTCACGCTCCGCTCGGTCTTTTCACGTCTCGCCTGAGTCAGCCGGCTCGCTCTGCACACTTACACCAGCCAGCTCATATTGCTGAAGTTAGTCAACTCTAGCCGGACGTTTTTGTGTTTTGTGTCAGCCGGCTTGCGTTCAAGGCACTCGAGTCAATGTTGACGTCTAAAGCTCCAGAAGTTAGTGCGAGGCGCTTTGTTCATTTCTAATGCTTTAGACGCTTTATTTCTTGACGCATTTGTTTAGTAGAAGCTTGGCTTGAGCTAACCAACGTAGTGTCTGATGCTCGTGGACTTAGCTGAACTGAAGCTCTGGGGCTGTGCTGCTTACTGACTGTCTGACACCTTTGGCTCACTATGTCAGCATTCACAGTCAGTCTGTTCATGTTTGACAGTCATGAAGTTAGTCAGCTCTGACGCTTTGGAGTCATTGAACCATGCATAACGCTACTCATGATACAGTTGAACTAAGAGAGCGTTACGTCCGAACACTACTGATTTGATTGAGCTCATGCTAACAACTTCTTGTTAGTCAGCTGAATTCGTACGTGACCTTCATGAGTTGAGAGGCTCTATTAAGATGGTAGAGTTTTAAGCAAACAGTGTCGAGCTGGCTGGTATCGTGTGATACTAGTTCACATCCACCTGTCGCTGTTGAGCCGGCTGAGTGAGCGTGAGGCGACGTGACGTCACGGCGCCGAGCGAGCTGCGCGACGTCGCCGTCCGGCCGAGCCGCGTCACGTTAAAGCTTCGCTTACGAATATATTAGCTCAATTTGTTATACGCCTATCTAAGTGTCATCTTCTACTTGAGCCTCGCGTCCGGAGGCCGAGCTCGGCGCGTCGGGACCTCGTCACCGCACAGTACTTAACGCTACGTCATAAAACGATGAGTAACTTACGGTACGTAGGGGGCGCCACCGCCGCCGCCGCGGATCAACCGAGATAAAGAGTAAAGCGCATCGATTCCAACGAACTACGAGTACACGAACATAAAGCCGGCCGGCGGCGGGCGCGCCGAGTAACACTAATCGCCTATAATAATCATCAGTCATATCGTAAGTACCTGTGCTTAAGTTCAATTATTTACAATCGACGCGTATAACGTATTCACATGTCGCGTGTCAGTGCGTGTACTCGGGGAAGGCGGCGGCGAGGGAGGGCCGCTCGCTGGCGGAGGAGGGCGGCGACGGGAAGTACTCGCGCGCGGCCGGCATCGCCTCCTCACTCGCCCACCGGGCTAGCTGTTGTTGAGCTTGAATAAATTCATCACTAGAAAATGATAGAAGAGGAACGAAGAGTCGGGGTGCGTCGCGGCGGCGGGCTCCTAGCCTCCGGGCTCCGGGCTCCAGGCTTAGGGCTCCGGGCTCCGGGCGGCGCACTCGACGTGCGACTCCATAACATTTCCAAAAAGGACTTTACGTATTAAGTATAATATTAAGTCTTTCGAGCCAATCCATTTGAGGCAACACAATGGTTATTTAAACAAAATATTTGTAGTAATTTGCCGCAAAATATTTTTTTTGCCGTGACGCGAAATTTGTAAATGTGTAAAAAAATGCCACAACGTTGAAAGCATTATCTACTAGTTGAATAGAATTACGAATTCTTTGATTTTTTATATTGATTTAACTTGTATTAAATGGTTTACGGCTAACCACTACAAAGATTTAGTTGAATATCGAAGTATAGCCTCACGTGAATTGTCTTGAAGATAAAACGCAATACTATAATTATTACATAAAATTGTATTTGGAAATTGTGTTGTCTTCGTTTAGTCAATTTTATACGGGACTGCATAGTATTATAATTAATTAATAATTATTCAATATTTACTTAAAATTCTAAAATGTATTAATGTGTATCAATTAATCATATATTTTAAAATGTTTTTTCGGTCAGTGTCAACGTAATTTATAACGTTTTTATTATATTTTAAGCCCTAAAATAAGGCTACGGAGCCCGCCATTATGTTTGTAAGTTGGCTGCAACAAAGTAGTTAGTTTAATCACATTTAGTTAAAATAGTTAGTTATTACTTCTAATTCTCTTTACTTCTTCAGAGTGAGTTCTATTCTAACAGGCTCTTTGTAAAATGTATGATTTATGTTAACTAAATGCGATATTATGTTCTGTTAATTTCTAATACAATCGAGTGGTTAGAGCTGTTTCTAATCATATTAATGATAGCTTTCTAACTCATTCGATGAAAGCTTATTATGTTTAGTCGGACCCTTGAAGCAAATTGTAATGACTCTTTGTATATTTTATAAGTGTAAGTGTAATGTGTTAGTCATTGAAAAAATCTAAATAAGTAACTAACATGAATTCGAAATAGTGATATTTCTTTTCGATTTTGAAATTGGCTACGTGTTTGTGACATATTCATACCGCGAGCTTCAAGCCTTAGGAGCATATTTGTAATATTATTTTCCGAAGACTCAAAAATTAAACAACTTTTACTTAACTTAAATATATGTTACTTTATTTAAAAAATATTTTTACTTTACTTAAATATTTTTTACTCAAAAGACTACTAAAATTAACTTTAGAGTAACTTATATAAATTGTATTTGCTTTTGAATTTTACTTAACGTAGTGTCAACGTGTTCAAAAATTAAAAACAGAAATCCCAATTTTCCGATGAATGTGGCAGAATAAAAGATATTTATATTTATTTATTACTATCCTTTATTCCTTTTATTTGGTTTATTTATTTATTTGTTATTCTTTCACAAACATTTATTTATCTATAATTACCAAAAGTTAGAGACCATCCATACAGATAAAAGTAGAATCGAAGTCATTAAAAACGCATTTTGGTTGTGCACTCCTTCGGGGTGAAGCTCGCGACATGCGAGCTTAAGATAGTGTTAAATTAAAGTTAAAACAGGTTTCTTACCAAAATGTCCGCTTCGGAGGAATCTTAATACTGAGTTGAAGAAATAACATAACTTGACGTACGAAGGAGGCGTAAAAGAAATTAAGAGTTTACTTACCTTTTGTCGTTTTGCGTGATGTGTTTTTTTTGTGAATAATTAGGAAAAGCATGCAGTTTGCCCAATTGGAACAGGCACCTTAGAGTTATTTTTATTTATTAATATTTTGCTGCTTTTTAAGAGGCAGCACTCTTGATTTCTTCCATCTTGAATGTCCGTGTCAGCCACCGATGGGTTGGTATCGAGCTGTGTACAGTTATAGTATATGTCGAGTAATTTTTAATTGTAGGGTCGTACTCACATTTAGCTGTCGGACGCGTCGTGTGCGGGATAAGCGTCGGCGGGGTCGGATTATCTGTATAACGTAAGTAGGCAGTTGTAGGGTCGTGCTCACCTCTCGCTGTCGGGCGCGTCGCGCAGGCGCTCGGGGTCGGCGGTCTCGTAGAGCGCGTCGTCGTCGGGCGGCGCGCGCAGCGGCGCGTGGTGCGCGTGCAGCGGCGCCGCGCCCGCCGCGAACAGGTGGTGGCGCGCGCCGCGGAACCGCGGGTACCCGAACCGCGCCTCCTCCTCGCCCGCGCCCGCGCGCCCGCGGCACCGGCTCCTGCACGGGTTGGCTTTCTCATATAGTCTTTCTACAAAATATTTCATAATATTTTTTTCTTTTATCATTAAGTAAATTTGCGCGAGAATGAGGTCAGCGTTTTTAGCGCCACGCCGCATGACACGATTGTTTAGGGTAGACTTTTATTGTAATTCGTATATATTATTACAATGAATATTTGCTAGCTTTTGCTCGTGGTTTTGATTGTGCAGAAGTTGATGGTACGAAATTGTATAATGTAATCTTTTAAGACCTCCTTTTCCTTTCTATACGTGGAATTTCTAAATTTGTTTTTAGTGCTTATGGTGTATAAGGGAACCTATCTGTAATATTCTAGACAGCAGTTCAGCAGTGTCAGTCATCTTCCCCTTTTATATATGTAAATTTCTGCGTCCAAATAAAACATTTTACAAAAATTGTTAATGTACAAAATGAGGAATACTTACGACGACACCTCTCCCGGTTCAATCCTGTAGTGCCTTTCAGCCTCCGTTTCGGACATTCGAATGTCCTCGGAGCCGGAAGGACTCATGTGCCTACTGGAGTGGTGCTCGAGCTGCCTGATCAGGTCCTCCAAGTTCCTGATCCGGATGGGTCCACATTGCGGTCCCTCGTCTTCCTCTTCGTCTCCAGCTCGCTGCCTTCGTAATTCTGCCTCATGGATCTTCTCAGCGCTGGGCGCTCGTTCTCGCTTGTATTCGTATTCCTGAAGATTCCTGAGGTCGCCGGAGCCGGATGAAGCACCGGCACTGGCTCGCTGTGCCGCCGCAGTCTTCAACGCCACGATTATATTTTCATGGTATCCATTCAAATCCTGAAATGTGTGTAAAAAGTCGTTAATTTCTATGGCGTCGTCAAATAAGAACTGGAGGGGGCAGTGATGGATTCCATTCCTGACCTATCAGACATCTAGATAATGGCTTTAGTTTCAGTTTTAGGTCGGGGTTTTTGTGTAATCGTTCATATAGACTCTGGAACCCACGATACAGTGTTTCCTAGTGCAGAGCTACTTGTGTGGACTCTATTTTTATTGGACTATATTTAGAATTTTATTTTTATTTGAATAAATGTAGTAGAGTCATATTGACCAGTTCAAAAAGTTCTGTAATGATGATTAGTACCTTAAATTTATATTCCATATCGGCAACAGCACCAGAAGGCTCCTGGCCGTCGGACTGGCTGCCGGCCTCGAGCTGCTCGGACTGGGAGTCGTCTCCCCACTTGTCCTTACCGTCCACTGCACCGTAGCCGTGCTTCGTCAGGATTCCTTTCTCGGGCAACTTTGCCATCGAGTTCGGAGCTACATCTATAAATGCTATGTCCTCTTCTCCTGGAAAATAGTGGACGATTTACTAATTACAGTGTTTTCTCAAAATTATTGCAAGTTTACGAGGCAACCATCTTAGTTCACAAAAGTAGCAACGCATCTCTAGTGAACTTTTAATGGGATTCTTGTACAATTTTTAAGTTACAGATGAGCTATAAGCGGGAGTGACTGATTGGATCAAATAAAGTGTTCCACTGTTTGTCTTTGGTGTCTTATTGACGTTTCCGTTGTGTGATGTACAATATAACATATTTGATTTGCTTACCAGAATGAGTTGGCTCGTCTTCACTGCCCGAGTGTACTCGTTTCATTTGCTTGTGATCTCTGTAATATAACAAACATAGAAGATACCATAAATGTTGAAAATATCCTTAAAGTCATATCATATTTTTGAGCAAATATGGATTGCAGACATGCTGATGGCATTTTTCTTTCTAGTTGACTAAGGTTGGGACGCTAAATCTTGCTAGTTGTTCATTGGAAACAAATTAAAGCACTCATTAAATCTATCACAAGCTAAAATTGATGATGATTCAACTAGATGAAATCGATTGAATTCAATATATCATGACTCATCTGTACATTTTACAACAATACATATATATATATTAGGGGATAATCAAATTTATAGTACAATTTTTGGGCCATTTAATGTAATCAAATTAAAATTGGGAAAATTTTGTAATTTCGATATGGCAACTCACGGATATCTGCTAGTGGTGCCACCTCCTGACATGTGATTCCCCTGTCTGAAGATCACTCGCTGCGAATCGCCGCGGCTGAGAAATTTGGAAATGCTACTTAATTTTGGAATTTATTCTGCTTAAATTTCCGATTACTAAAAGCTTCATTAGTTAGTTCTTTATTAGTTAGCAAAATCAAAATCGGATGTCTTCCAATATCTCCAATCCGACTTTATCTATTTTGTATATAGCTATTTTTTACTTTCATCTGCTATTTCAATTACGAATCAAGGTTCGAAAGCAATGATTGCTTATTTATTACGACGGAACTAAATAATTCAATATTCTAGACTATCAAACTGATAATAAATTTAAAGACGATAATTTAGCATAACCTGGTTACGAGACTGGAATGTGTACTGCATGAAAAAGAAGCGTGTCGTCGAACGTGAGATGTGTTAATGTAGTTAGTCACACTATTCACACCACCCGTGATCGTAGCAAGGTTTGCTTACAAACTTCTAAGACAAAGCATTATCGAATGTAAGCTTAGTGTAGGAGAAGCGAAAATCGTGTGTGCGAAAGATTTGAGAGCGTGAGACGCAGTTCCCGCGCCAAGCTTCGACGTACCTTAAAAGGTTTCTGTTTGAGTACACCAGATCCGTTTAGAAGAGAAAACAAAAACGTGACTTTGAGGAAATTCAATAAAATAAGGCAAAATAATAAGCAGTATTCAAGATTGTAAGTGTTAGAAAAGGTCAAGTAACTTACGAAACTGAACATAAAATATAAACTAATCTTTACCTTATTACAGTAAGGGTAATATCATAGATGTAGATTTTTTTTAAAGTAATAGGTTACATATATTAAACCTAACTAATCTATCTGTAAGATTTACTTTTACCATAGATATAGCAGATATTGAAAATAAACATTCTGTAGTATAATTTTAAACTGAATAAAACGCAGATTATTTTAAAATTGCAATGTGAGAAGGAAACAGCATTTTTGTGTATTTATTAAAATGAAAAGAAGAATAGATTATTAAGAAGATTAATTAATACCAAAAATATTAAAATCAAGAAGTTCCAACAATGTGTCCATAGAAGAGTGTACATACGGTTTGGAAAAGTACTATTTAAGGAAGAAGTTTTAAAGGAAGTGATTTGTCTACATTATACAAATGTTTACATACCTGAATGTGTTATTGAAGGAGTGCATCTTGCCTCCGTCGAGGGAGATGTCTTCCTGAGAGTTGTTGGAAGCAGTGGAGCCACCAGCGAAGCTTTTCGCAATCGGTTTCTTCACGTAAGGCGGGTCGTACTTCGGGAGCGTGCTCTTTTTCCTGATGCAGGCGTGGCGTGGGAACGCACACTCAGATCAATCGATTACGTTTACAACATCGAGGGCAAGGAATTAAATACGGAATCGAGAACACCTCCATTATTGAAAGGGATAACAAATTTTGATATCGTGTTTTCGTTTCCGATTGTCATGAGAGAGAATTTAATTGAGGAGCGAATGGAAGCTGACGTAATTTTGTTCAGTGTAAAAATACGAGTATTTATTGAAATACTTTATTAATTTGTATTGTTGTATTTCAAATGTAAGCGGGATATTAAGATTTTCGAAGTTTTTTAAACGTACAATGTTAATGATGATGGATAATCTTAAGAACCATCATTGATAATGATTCCATGAAAATGATTTGAAAAGTTACAGAGTTGAAACATCGCTGTCAGATGTTTGAATTCCATAACGTAAAGTAAAATATTTTTTTTTCGAAAAATATAATTACAAGTAAATTTTATTTAAAATACCGTTTCGTCAGCTTTCACTCTTAAACTCCTACATTTAAAATTGAATTTACAAATCTCGTTTTCTATCGTATTGGTGTTGATAATGATTATTAAAATTGTCATTTTTATTACAATTAAAATTATTTGTGTCAATAAATGAGAGAATTACGGAAAATGTTTCCTTGAATTAAGTTCTTTGAATTCATCAAGACCATCACGATAGTGTCCAAGATTCCAATTGCAAAGACTGGCGCTTTTGGATATCTCAATCAATTCAACTATTGATTTAGTTTTTGGAATGTACTTTAATTTAACTTTTCGTTTCATTCCTCATGGGAATTGATGTTATATGGAAACATAATCAAAAGATTGATCTTAGCTTAAGTGATTATGGTCTTTTTTCATTAAAAATATTTAAAATGATGAATGTTTAGTTTTAGAGTCACAAAATCATTTGACAAATTTGTTAAAATTATATCTTATATTTCTATTTAAAAGAAAATAATGTCATTTGAAAGGAGATCAAAAATAAACATTCTTAATGGAAAATGACCATGAATTCTTAAATATAACATTAGGCGTTGCTAACTAGATAGACAGCTGCTTGAAAGAAGAATCCGTGCATCGCACATTCGCTTCTCGTGCAAAGGTAATATGTACGTATGTATAACTTGGTGGTTATGGTTTATGATTGTGAATTCAGAGTTGAGCGTTCTATATCTTCGCATGTTCATAAATGTTCTGATATCAAATTCAGGTTTACGTTTACTGTACAAGTACATACCTCATTATGTTACAGTTACCGGTCATGAGCCATCCACTCGATGATGTCATGGTAGAAAAAACTAGCGCGAAATGTCGGTTCTGCGACTGAAGTTGAAATTGAATGCATTCTCTGAGTGGGTGGCGCCGACTCTTACGATCGGAAGATATAGACGCGATCGCGCCGCCGGGGGGCTGTCACGGGCGCCCGGCGGCGGTCTCCGAGCAAGAAAGGAAACGAAAACGAGTCACAGTTCACATAAGCCAATGCACACATCCAAGAGCCCAGAATCTTAAGGGTTTGAGTCGAGGTGTCGCTCGAATACAACGTGGAAAGCCTTGACGGCATGCAGCGAGGCGGCCGGACGGCGCCG
>DWON01005194.1:0-15206 GCA_018251015.1 Phocides pigmalion okeechobee | reverse complement strand
CTGCGTCCATCCTTAAACAGAATTTCTGTTCTATTTGAGATTGGACGTGGTTGTCTATGGGTCGCAGTGACCACTTAACATCAGATGGCCTGCATGTCCGCTTCTTACTCTTTCACAATAGAAAAAAAGATTAATAGTTTAAGGGTTATTATTGATTTGGTTTGAAGGGGTTTGGATACATCATTTATTTATTTTGTTAATAACATTTTCATATTTCCTTCATAGTTGTATACTTGCCTCATCTAATGCTGGCATTACGGGAGAATTAAAAAAGAACGACGGAACGGCATTCTGAAAATAACATGGAGCAAAACAAGAGAATATTAAAGAAAGGATATAAGATATAATAATAATACCAAGAATGGTCCAGCTGTAATAAGTTATTATGGTAAATAAATGAATATGCAAGGTTGAGAACGGACTTTTATTACAATAGGTGGATGTTTTGCAGTCATAGTAGATTTCGACAATGTTAATAATATTCAGCAATAAATTAATTATATGTAAAATAGTGTTAGCTACATTTCACGTCCCTAAATATAAGCACTCTTAAAACCATACATATTTTTTACCTAACAACAGTTATACATAGAAACGACTATAATTTTAAAAGGTAAATATTGTTTCTAGTTGACTATGTGCTGTTGCCAAACCGTATTGCCAGTGTAATAAATAAAATCGACATTTCATACTTGTAGCTACGCCATGATACGTTACATAATGTTACGATTGCCATCGATACGTATACAGACAAACACGTGCCATGTCCACAAAAACAAATAAATTCGTAATTTGCATTTTTGTCTGATCGACACCAACTTCCTATTAGATTGATACAGTGATCGCGACTCTTGCCGCCGGCAGTCGGTACATAATGTTTACTTAACTCTTTCACTGCGGCGCTCATATATTACAGCAGGTCAGCGTTGCGAGAGGCGGCACTATATTGGAGCTTATTTTCTAGACAGAAGATGCGTTGAGAATTCACTGAAATATTGTATTTTTTAGCATTTGTATGGACATCAATTATTAAACAGCCATAATGTTCGCCCCCTGTCGTGTAGCACCGACGTAAATACAGCACATTTATTCGTCCGTAACCAATACAGATTTGTACGTAGAACACAGGTGTGTACGAGCCGCAAGTACGGCGTGCGCGCAGTACACAGCAGGCTTGTCACGTGTGTGTAGCAGGGGCGTGGCACGCCGTAAGTTCTTACGCACGGCTGGTCCCACCAGCGGCCTGCGTGCGACTGGCCACAGATTGTGCATTTATGTGCTGCGACTGACGACTCAGGTTATGTGAGACTCCGGTCTCCATACCTTCATTATTGCTATATCCATGTGAAGCATCTACCCTCCTGTTATCATATCTACGTATATTCGTTCACATCACAGTTTCCATTGCGTTATACTAGTTTTTATATCTAAATATAGAAATTTAAATCAAAATCAATAAAAATAGAATGTGAAGCAGTAGTATCGTAGTTAAGTTAGTTATCGTAGTAAGATTCAGGCTTCTCGCACATAGTCCGGGATTTGAATCCCTGGGCTTATGATATTTTGAAGTTATGTGAGTATTACAGATTAATTATCACTTGCTTTAGTGGTGAAAATATCACGAGACACTTGCCTGCTTGAGACTTCTCCATAAAAGTCTCTATAGTGTTTGAAGATCGATAATGAAACGTAATAATAATAATACTAATTTTATTTTTGCAAAATAAGGTAAAAATGATGTTAAGTTTATATTTCCTCTTATTTTTACCTGTAAGGCACGCAAATTTCAATTTATATTCTACTAAATTAACTATATATTAGGTACATTACAATTATAAATTTTCGTCACGATAAAATAAATGTCAAGAGATAGTGTGTGTAAAGTTATTGTGAAGTCAGCTTAACAGTGCAAAGCGCTAGTTGTCAGCGCGCAGTGCGGGAGCGCCGTCGGTTGTCTGTGCGGCGGCCGGTTGTCCGTGCGGCGGCCGCGTGGGCGGCGTTGTCTCCGCAGACGCCTTGCTACTGGTTTCCAGTATATGTATTGTTGTCATAAAAAAATACGAACTTAGTACATTTCGTGATTCCAGTTTGGCACTTACCACCTCTAACTTTATTCCTATTACATCTATTTCTGCTTCATACTCTCTACTCGTTACTCGTTTCTGTTACAAAGGTACCGAAAAAAGTAGTAGAAAGATTTGTTCACGTTTTTAAGCACCACCGTCAGTCTCTAACTCTCTATTTACCACATTGGATACAAATAGTAAAAAATGGAAACGAATGGAAAGCTTTCGAAAAGTCATTGGCCTCATGAGGTTCCCTGTTAAGAACCAAAAAAATATATATATCACGAATGGAATCAATAGCCATATATTTAATTATTTGTTATTATGTTCAATAATTATATAAAATTATTTTATAAAAACATGTTGCACTAAACCTTGTATATTAATTGCTATAAATAATTGGTACTGAATAAAAAAGATTATTGTAATTATTTGAGGAGTTCCAAGTTATCGGCTCAGGAGCAGTGCCACACAGTGTGATCTATTTCAGATAAAACTTTTGTTCTATTTGTGGTCAAGTTCTATGATGGTAATAGACATATTTGTGGCAATTATGATCCCGCGCTTGTCGGTTGGCTCCAAATAATTGCAATAATATCAAGTAAAATGGTACAATTTTGTAGAACTGAAGTTTATTATTCGCTTTGCATTATCTGTAGATACAATTCATTTTCTTTTTTATTTACTTGTTATTTACCTAATATTTTTAGATATATAACGTAAAAGAGTTAGCTCCAAGTAAAATATAAGGACTGCTTAAATAAGTGACCAATTTTCATTTTCATTTAATGTCTACACAAGTATTTATTCTTACAAGAGTAAAGTACAAAGCATTATCAATAATTTTAGAAAGCTTAATTAAACTTACTTTATATAAGACGACTATCATAGTCTTCAGAAGTATTTGTGATTGCCTTTAGGTCGGAGCCTTGTTCGATGTAGAGTTGGTTACTGATTCATCAATGCCGGTGGTTACTTAACATCTGGTGGATTGCGTACAAAACTTGTAATTAAAGAAAACCAATAATGAAATATGGAATTAAATTTAGAAATAATTTGCAATTTTATTACAAAATGCATTTATTTCAAAATAAACTAATAAATGTTTTGAATATTGACTTTTTTACAGAATAGTTCCATGACAGTATAAGAAAATGTAGCGACAAACGAACCTTATATTGCCAAATCTTACACCAAACCATCACACGTTTTAGTTTAAATAAGTACGTGAAATGAAAAAAAATATCAACGCTTATTATATTTCCAGCAATCCCAATGGAATGGAACGCACCCAGAAAATTATATCATTCGTTGAAAAATATTGAAACGAGCAAAAGTACGCGGGAGATTTGACCGCAGAGGCTTACAACGACCTTGCACACCAGCTATAAGTTATCATTAGCATGACGCGCGGCAACAGCACGGCTCTAGTTGTTTTCAATTAAAGCGTCGTGTCGGCCGCCGACAGCTAATATTCCGCACTTGAACTTTGCCGTGATCGACACTCATTATCTACTGCAGCTACTGCGACCTACTACTATTATTCAAATATTCTAGCGTACAGATATTTGAATACGACTATCAGTGTAATGCATCGTGGGAGGGGGGGGGGGGGAGTTTAGCTGTGACGACGAATCGGGTAATTGGTTCGAAATATCGACGATAAGAACTAAAAACATGTCTTACTCGTGAGCATCTGTTACATAATAACTTATTATTAGGGGGTATTAAAACAATTAATTTATTTTGAACCTTGGATACTATATTGCGCCAAACACGCACAGATCAACGCAGTGGACGGTTCTCATAAACTTAGACGCGGCTCTTTCCTTAGCTAATAAGCAAATAAACAAAATTGATTCATTCATTAATAGATTAATAACTATTATATAAGGTTTACGGTTTTTTATAAACTTATCTTGAACATTATTTAATTGGAAGTTTAAATAAAAAACGAGGACTGACTCGACTGAAGTTTAGGGTTTTTGGGCAAAAATTTAACAGCCGGATATGTGCGAAGAATGCAATTCGTGAAACACATGCGTTGATGTATATTATACTTATGTACTCTTTTAAACCACACGCAGAGCCTCCACCACCTGGCCTATTGAGGTATGCGTGGTGAATATTTAAATTTTGATTTATGTCGAAAACAATAAAATTGTATTGTTCACGCACGCTCAGCGTCGCACGCCGCGCGCCGCGAGCCGCGCGCCGCGAGCCGCGAGCCGCGCCATGCAACTCAAATAAACGAAATAACATTAGTGAGGTGGGCGGAGATCACAATACAACTCGGTAACAAACAATAAGCCTACCGTGCACCGAACAAAGGCAAATTCATTCACTCGGCGAATGTTGGCGGCGATGTCGGAACAAAGCGGCCGGAGCCATGCACTCAATAAACACATAGATGCGCCCTGTACGCGATTAATTATACAAAACAAACAAGTTTATGAATAAACTTTTTCAATTTCATTAAAGTGGAATGGTTTTTTAACGTTTTGAAGCTAAACAATATTTTTATTTTAGTTGTATTACCAGTTAAGATTCCACCACTATGGTGTAACGATAGAACCATCATGGACCCATGATGGAGCCATGTTGTGCAGGTGAAGCTTCCATTGGCATCGTTGAAGGTCTGCCAACAACCCCTGGACACAACGTTAATCTTTATTACTTGTCAAGAGGTTAGTGTACCTTCAGATTATCTTCAGACCAGCTCTACGATGCTACAATTGTTTATTTTTTTCCACTTGGACCCTATGAACCAAAGGTTTTAGAGCCAAGCGGAAAATAGTCTCTGCTTATTGCCATTGCAACCGAAATTACTTAAAGGTTAAAATAAAGCTCGAACCGGGAAGTGGGTCAAATTTGAGTTGCATGATTTGTCCCATACGTTCTCACTAACTAGTAAAGTTATGTAAAACTTCATAAGTAAATAATATCGAGTTACGTATAGAACTATGAAATATATGTCTCTTTTTTAATATATATATTTATATAAAATAATATTTAACATAAATATAATATAAATTTATTATTAATTAATTCTTCTTCATTCTTCAATCTGAGACTTTTCTTCCACTTAACCCTCGCACACGTACACTAGCCAACCATATGTAGATTGCCTAATGTAACGAAATAACATTATTCCTGTTTAGACTTTTTGACAACCTTAATTATACTCTTATATAACAACATAACCGGCAAGTTATAATAATTCTTATGTACAAACAGGCATTGTCTTCTAAAAATCGAGGCTAAAGTTTTAATTGAGTCAATATCCTATTTTTGTATTAAGCTTTAGTGAGCTATTTGAGATCAAAAACTATGACTACATTGTTTATTGTATTGACAAGATAGCGCTTGCTCCACGTCTCCACGGCAAGGAAACACACATTTCTGAAATGCTTCTAAAGATCGCAGTTACTTAAAACTTTGATAGTTTTTATTTAATAAAAACATCGTAATATTTTTTTACATAAGGAGCAAATGCCCAAGAAGTAAAATAAATATATTGATTGAAATTTAACCCAGTATTCATAATACGCACAAAATCGCAGGACTCTATCATATTGTTCATAAAGATGACCTAGCTAAGCTAATTATAAAATAAAAGAAGCCTAAGTTACTCATTATTACATCACCTATTTGCTAGTAAAAGTTCCGTCAAAATCGATCCAGCCATTCCAGAGATTAGCCGGAACAAACAGATAGACAGACAGACAACAACTGTAAAAAATATTACTTTGGTATATGTACCATGTATACATAAAAAGCGTTTATTTTGATATCACAAACAGACGCTTCAATTTTTTTGTTAGTATAGATAAGCTACGCTGTTTTCGTAAGTGCGGCCAGTCCATAGCTTTATTATGTCCTGGCTTTTAACCGAGGTTTTGTTCCCTCGCGACAACTGAATCTGTCAGACATGACTCTATGAACGTAAACGACAATGCGATTGTAAAAACAAATGTGTTCGCGGGTTAAATGCATTGTCGGGACGTCACGTCGACGTGTGTGTCACGGCACCGCGTACGTCACGGCATCGTACACGCTTTCATTTTGCCATTATACAAAAATAATATTTTAATATTTTTGCATAAATTATAATAAAGCAATGAAATAAGCAGGTTACTAAAGGACATTTATAGTAGTAGTATTATTTATAGAATGAAAAACATCACAATTTAGGTTAAAGACAAAAAAAATAACCTAAAGGAATTGCAATTATAAGCAAAAATTGACGTATAAAAGTCAAAACAGAATTCAAACTGAAAAACCTATTATTTTCACTTAAGTTAAAATCAACTTATTGTTTGCATACGTACATAAATTATATTATTTTTAGTTCAAAAGTTTTGTGTAACAAACAGTTTCAATAGTATGTTGACGATAAAGCAATCGTCAAATTACAATTTCATCGACGCGCGTGCGCACTGCTGGTCCGCAGTTCGTATTTACCTGCTTCAAATGTACCTGGGAATAACTCAGCGTTCCAATTTCAGTTCAAGTATAATAATTGCGTACTATAGAAACAAGAAGTTGCATAACATCAGATTGTAGGAAATTCGTATTCATAACAAATTCTGTTACAGCGCACAGAACAGAAATATTTGTATCGAGGGCTATCTCTCAATTTGATTAAATTGGAACGCCTCGTGCGTAGTTATCGACACTGTTTAAATAGACTTGCAGTCTAACACCGCAACAGAATCTATAACCGTCACTAAGTAAGTGGTAACATACGAACATGCCTTCTTTATGCTATAATAATTTTATAATATTAATTTATTTACAGTGATGAAAATGTTAAAAGTAATTATAATAAAAGCCTAACATAAACAATCTAAAAGGAGTCCGTGCCCATGCGGCATGGTTATAAGAACACTAGTCGCATTCTCGCGTTGAATAGCAATCGCAATTCTCTGCGCGAGGTATCAACCAGCCCTCCTGTCATCGGTGGCGTCGATCAAACGTGCTGTAAACTATGCACATAATTATATAAACAGAACAGAAGTCATAGGGCTGATACTGCTTGGCAAGTACGTTCCCGCACTTCTATTTTATAGTAGCGGGGTTAAACTGGTAATTACTCTTTTCCATTGACAGGCTATTTGCAATTGCATCACGCTGGACCTGGGTAAGATCTGATTGATGCCATCCCGATCGAGTCTACAGCTTCTATTATCGAATATAAATCTTTAAAACGTCTTGTTTCAATAAACACGATGACGAATGCATTTTATCTTGTGCTAACATATTCACGGGACGAATGATTGGGAAACCCGCGACCACGACAAAAGCTTTATATGGCTAATCGGAACATCAACAAGGCTCATCGCCGCAGCTAACATGCTAATCAATGTTTTCCTCACGTAAACAAGATCTGTTTCGAACTGTTCCTTTATTGTTACAGTAAATACCAACTGATGTTTTATTTGATTCCTTAATGTATCGTCTATTTTATGTACTGCAAGTAGAAAATGTCGGCTACGAGGAGCGTTTCGTGGTTATTTGTAATCAATTCCAAATAAAACGGGCATCCTACCGTTTGGTTACAGATACATACCTAGCCCTGAGTAATAAGTATTAAGTGCTAAGTATTAAGTATACCTCATAATAATTTAAGTTTGCCCTTAACCCTTACAAACTGGAACACATCAGCGTACTTATACCATTGTGTAGACGTGCATTATTTTGAGGACCATTGCTACATTTTTATATTGGAAAAGTAGCAAAAGAGCATGTACTCGTAAGTTATTTTTTATCTGATGTTTAAGGGTTTCTTCATCCCATGATAATCTATGTCCTAGTTCGAACAACATAAAATTTCGGCCTAACGTCGTGCATAAATACGGTGCTGTTTTGAGGACTGAGATGATCATTTCTCTTATAAGTGTAATCGCAACCTACAAAATATTTTTATGGCTGTTTGCAAAGCCGACGGTGGTACTTCCCTAGTTCGTTTTACCGCCATGCAAACCTTCCACCTTTCTCTAGAAATAACTTTTTTAATAGGTCCTGTACTTTCAGAATGCAAGGAATTTCCTGTTGTGATTAATCAATTGGTCGGTAAGTGACCTGACCCTAAAAGCCAGAAATTATGGTAAATTTTACAGGCTTAGCAAAACAAACTTAAGTTTGTACTCTCTTATTTCTTTTTATAATATTAGTCAACCAATCGCGATGAATCACTGATATTTTAAATTAAAGTAACGTACTTCAGTGACAAACACTGAACTTGGTCTATTATTCGATGAAAATAATAGGCGCCTGCTTCTTTTTTATTTCATTGTAGAAATAAAGGAAAAAGCGAGTGCTGTTCGTGCAGCTTGAATTATTTCCTCAAACACGAAATTGGATTGGTCTTAATTGGGGCGGAGACTTTATTTTTATCGGCCAAGTTGGAGCGAAGTCGCTAGCGGAAGAGATACGGAAGAGAAAGTTTGTTTCAAACACTCCAGGACAAGTGGTTCTCGACTTTAGGAAACTATCGAGTAGCTTTTAAAGTTTTGCATAATGTTTGGCCTCGTACTCGATACTGATTGCCGACTCGGTACTGGCTGTACTGTTGCGCCACGCGCCCGCCGCGCGCCCACCGCGCGCCCACCGCGCTCCCACCGCGCTGCCGAGGTGCTTCATAATCCTTATTGGATTTACATAACGTGGAATATTTATAAACATTGTTGTCGTTGCATCGTTTGAACTGTATTTTTTGTATTTCGCAATCAGAGCAACGACTTTAAATCGAGTTCAGGGTCGTCTTGCAAAGCGTTAACGCGTATGTTTTTGCGACTTTATTATTTTACAAGAGAAGATCCAAATTCGTCTTAAGTACTTTTTATTATGTTTATGAATCCTTTCCGAAAATTACTTCATCTGAAACCAGTTCCCAAAATACAAACTTTTGCGATCGTTCTGAATATTCTACCGCGGTAGCTGGACTGAAATTTATATTCAGAACGAAGATTCCTCGTTTAGTTTCAGTAGTTTGAAATAGGTCAAGTCCTCGTACAGTATTCATCAATTCTCCCAACTGAAGCCATCTAATTCAGTAACCACACAGCGTGCCCTAAAACACATGTTCTGTCGCTTTGCATATGTCCGCCACTAGGGCACTGAGGTCACCGCTTTAATATTCAACTCGTACCCGCATAATCACGCCAGACGACAATGCGATTCACGTTATCTTTGACTGTTGCGTCATAAAGTTCTTTTTCGCCTGCCTCGTCAATATCGGGTACCTTGTAAGGGTGTGAGATAAGAATCGTTGTGTATAGGGTACGATAAAATGTCGAAGGATTGAGTGGACCGCCGCGGTTCTCGGTGCGTTTGGCCGAGAGCACGTCTGCCGCCGACGCGTGCTGCAACTTATCTAGGAAACTTTCTCTAGTGACGCAATTGTTTGGAAATACCATACTCTCGAAACGTGTGTTAAACGTGTAATGTTATAAATCTAGAGGATAGGTAATTATTTAACAGAAACTACGTACAGTTAAGACTAGGCAAATAATATGTATTTATTGGTAGTTGCAAATATTTGTAACATAATAATTTAATAAATATTCATTTTAAAGGTGGTAGAGCTGTTAGAGCTAGCCCGGGGCGGCACCACCACCACCCTCATAACCCGCCGTAAAGTAACATGTCCTTCATGTATTGTGTTTCGGTTGGGCAGGTCTGGTTGCCGGACACACATCTTTGGAGGCGACCATCTTAGTCCTCAAGAGTAGGAACGCATCTGCATCCATCCTTAAATAGAACTTGTGTTCTATTTGAGATTGGACGTGGTTGGCCATGGGCTGCAGTGACCACATAACATCAGGTGTGTTAAGCACAGGCGCCATTACAGTTTCGTTGCAAACAATATTTCATTTGGACTAATTAGTCAACTCGTGGTTGCCCTTGTATCAGATAATGTATAAAAAGCCTATTCAGTTCATCAATAGTTACTACACGGGTTTCTATTTCCGGCTCTGCATGTTAACTTTCATAAAATGTTCTATCTTGTTTCGCTTCCCGCTAAACTTCATAAAACATTTTATTTTTCAATTAAGTTAACTCATAAGATTCGTTGTATATATTATAGGAAGGTCGTATTTCTTTTCAAAGGGTGCTTATTTCGCTACTATAGGTGGCAGATTGTGAAAAGTAAAACCTTTGCACATTTTTTTCAAGGTTTACATCTTTTGACAAGAAAGTACTTTTTAATTTTACGTGTCAACTTGAATGTATTTCATTTTAAAGACTGGTTGAGCTTTTAACTGGTTGATAAAATCTTGTTATAAACTCGCGACTTTATATGTACACCAATAACCGTAAAACTTACTAAAGTAAGCTGTAATCAATGTCAAGATGGTATTGTTATTATCCGCATCGCAGATACTGTTGGGCCACCGTGGCACTTGACTCGCTCTCGATGTTGTTGAAGCTACCAGATCTAGCGCAATCGACTTCCAATGAAAGATAATACTCGCAAATTCAAAGCCTAAATCCAATCAGTCTGATTACAGCTTCTACACCGAATCCATACTTCCATAGTAATATTATAAATGTGAATGTAAGTTTATTTGTTACGCTTTCACGCCGAATCTATCAACCGATTATCATGAAATTTTATACACATATTCTCAGAGGTATTAAAAAGGACATATAATACTTTTTATTAAAAAAAAATTCGCATCATGATTGTTTGTCAAAAAAATTTAATATGTAGCAATTCAAAGACTTCAAATTAATATCTTATTGACTATAGCTTCAGCTGTCTTGAATTTTTGTATATTTTATGTTATTTTGTAATGTCACTTATAAGCAATACTAATTTGTTTTTTAAGTTTAGGTATCAGTTTATTGTTTAAAGTCGTTTTGGTCGTACTGGTTTTTTTTAGAAATAGTAAACGAGCGTGCAAGCCACCTGATATTAAATGTTCTCTATAGCCCGTGAACATCTACGTCCAAAGAAATAAGTTACACAGGACTAAGGCCCTGTCCAAAGTCGTCAATAGATGTGTTGCTACTCCCGAGGACTGAGATGGTCGCGTTGTTTGCAAGTGTATCCGGCAACCGCACCTCCCTAGTCAAAACACAGAAACTATTATATATTTGTACTGTAATAGAGACAGATAAATGAGTATACGGTTTTATTTATTGCTCGATATATGTATTTGTACTTAAATACAGACAGTGATAGTTCCTTTATATGCCGTCATCCGAAATATTGGCGAAGCCTGCACAAAATATCAATTTACTTGTGAAAGCCTTTTAGGTGAGATGAGGTGGCAGTTCTGGCCAAAGTAAAAGTTTGACGCCGCAAGCGAGCGCTGTCCTTGCCTTCCTGCGAGGAGACCCTCGCCAAGGACGCTGGAAATCAATGGCCGGTAAAAATAGCAACACGGCGCGACACCGTGCCAATCGCGATCGACGACCACACTCTGGTACAAACTCAACATTTGACATAATGTTATTAGAAAGCGTTATTTGTGTTTCGGTTGGAGAGTTGTGGTTGCCGGCTACACTTTGAAGCGAGGCGAGCGTCTTAGTTCTCAGGAGTAGCAGACGAAGTATCTACTCGTACGTACGACTCAGGAGACTTATCTACGTTCGAGCTCAGATAGGATTTCGATCGTGTTTGTGGTCTTACGTGGATGTTTATGGTCTGCGACTACTTAACATCAGGTGGTTTGCATGCTCGTTTGCTACTCTTCTCACATAAAAAAGGTATCTTATATTCTTTGTCGCACGATCAACATAAACCCCGGTCAAATACTGCATTTGAATATTGCGTCGCAACTTTCATGGTTGTTCGCGTGGTAATGGCAAGTTATGGGTTTTGGCGAAAACCTTCTTTGGGAATAGCGAAGTGCTAGTTTTTTAGTAGGGCGTATTAAATAAATCGGTCGCAATATACAACCTTGCATTGAGATTCCCTTTATTGCGTATACATGCAAAAACGAGGAGGTACAGGATTTTTGAAGTGAAACTTCTTTATCGACGTATGAGAGAAGTTAATCGTGAAGAGATAACGGATTTATTCAAATAACAAACGAAATAACATAAATAGCCAAACTTGGAGGTTTTATCTAGTGTTATCAAATACATGTCATGACATGTCTGGCAACTAGGCCAGAATGCCAGATGTTAGAGATGGCAAGTCTGTAGAAAGGTTTGTTTATTACATTTAACTCTACAAAGGTTGAATCACGCTCGCATAAATAGAGATAAACCTGGGTTGGGGATTGTCCTATCTGATAGAGCCGTGTATGTCGGGGGATCAAATTATTCTAGGGCTTAAGTTGAGCTTATTGTATTAATGTAACCACTGCTGTGAAGTCGTGTTTCTTACAGAATAAGCTAATTTATAAATAAGTCGAGCTGAAAATAATAAACGATTCTAAATTTTAGCCATTCATTTCGACTTAATCTGATTATTTCGAGTGGAATTTGAAGGATAATTTGTTTTGCGAAATTAGCACAGAATCGAAAATCACAAAATTACGCCACGAAACAAATTACCTACCGGTCTGTTTTCAACTAGTTATAACTTAACTAGCAATGATCAGTGGAAGGCAAATAGTACAGTATATTAAAGTTTAGGGGGCAAGTTATTATTTTACGATGACGTTGATCTTTTAATACAACGGAGCCAAAGGACTTAAAAAACAGAACAATGAGCGCAGTGAGGGAATCAGTATATGTATGTACACATTAATATTAAATTTCCTTAATGGAAAAATTAAATAAGAGATGTTTTAATTTACCACTGAGTTTACTGTTTTTCTTAATATACGATGTCTCTCTCGAATATGCTCTCCGGATGTAGGGTTGGAGGTGGAAAGTTGAATTCAACTTAATATTCACATCTCCAGTATGATGTACCTTTGCATGACTCATTAAGTAATTCATTAATAAATGAACAAAAATCGCAACCTACACCAGCGGAAATGAAAGCATCTGGGGACGGATTAATGTGACACTGAAATTCTGGTTTAGGCACTTAAAATTCTTGTGAATGTAAATTGTAACTAAACTTAAGATTGCGCTGTAAATTTGAGTCTTGTAAGCTGTGTAATCTGGTTTAAATGGGCCGGAGAAGCGGCGGTTGGCACCTCGTCGCTGTCGCTCGTTTGGATCAAGTAAAAGCTGCGAAAGTTCGCTCACCCCGCTACCAAAAACAAACGGGGTCCAATAAGTTAAACAATTTATAGTAATTGCCGCCACTTCAAATTGCTCTCTGCAGGCGATACGTCGACTTCACGACAGTTTTACTAACCGGTGGTTTATTTATAAACGTAATAAAAAGTGAACAGTCGATCAGTTCTTAAGTTACGACTACTTTCCAAACTCGTTATAATTATTGGTGTGATATTAAAATTGATTTCAAAATGTGTCCCGGTGCCAACTACATACGTATAGTGTGGCAATGTTATCAATAATATAATTGACTCTTATTGCATGAAACACTTTTATCCTTTTTGTGTATCTTCTTGTGCGAAGATTTTCTTGCGATACAAGGAAGTTATAGCAACATTTACCTGATTTACACAAACAAATGCAAAATTTTATCGGTTTTCTCTCCATACAAATAGTTTGAAATAGTTTTTACCAGACTTGATTAAGTATTTGTATCAATTTTTCTTCCATATTCATAAAACTGAGCATCAACATAAAATTGAGTTGATATTCATAACAACACGGTTACACGAATTTTCATGGTAAGCTTATTTTTGAGCTATATGTTTCAAAATTTAAATCTTAAAATTTTAAAAATGGTTAAGAAAACTATCCTGTATTTTCTACAGCTACGTACTCTATGCTCTCCCAATTAAACAATACACTGTCTATGTAACATTGTAATTTGGAAAACGAGTCGATTTTGAGTTTCAAAAAATAGAGAGATTTCACATATTTCATCCCAATAAATATCTTAGCTTCTGACATTAAAAAAGAAAAATTCTCAGAGATTTAGCTCGTTGAGCCGAGAATCCTTGTTCGATATAAGATTGTTTAAAATAATTACGTAGACATGTGATTATGGAACATTGTGAGTACATGTTATTGTTATTGTTCTCATTGCGATGTATATAATGACTGAATCATGGCAATTGGTCATGTGGCACATTAATGATTCATGACGTCACTCCGCAATCAGTCGCAGCGGAGCGCCATTCGTGTTCGGCGCCACATTGATTAGTGGGCTCGTGTACAGTTGCGTCAGTATGCTATTAGTCTTGTTGTTTGTACATTGTTAGTACAAGGAATAGCTCATTCATTGTAACTCTTTCCTAATCTCACTGCTGGTCTGGACACTAGTCTTATTCCCACAAGTAGGGTGAAGTCTGGAGTGAACTATGGTACGCTCTATTTTTTATGAGGAGATACGAATAAGTGGGCAATTCGCGTCGTGGATGTTTTCAAATGGCCCTTAGAACGTCCGACAAGATTAAACGATTCCAAATTATCGATAACGACTGCTTAATATGCTCTGCAATGCACGGAAACTTGCATTAAATTTTGCCAATAGCGGTCATCGATACAACTCCAGATGCCCAAGTTTGCTTAACTTGGTCAAAAACCAACAATCTACAAGAGTCACATGTGTGTAGGAATCGCGTAATAGGACTCAATCACTCCTACACATATGTACCTAATAGCGAAATTTAATACATATCATCCACTTATTATTTTAGACAAAATAATATTTTTACTGAAAAATAATGTTTCGGAGATTACACAATTACTTGTCTCAATATCTTATGTTTTATCATCTCGCTCTGTTAAAAATGTGTAAAGTAAAATAGTTTGGACAAACGAAACGCGCGTCCACGCTCGTAAACATCGCTTCAAAACTGACGCAGAATTGTTTCGTTTCTGATCACACACATAAACATCAGTGTTTACCGCAACTATTTTAATTGTTTTAAAAACATCTCAATATATTTCAGTAATAAATGCATTTTGGTTCAAAAACTGTGTTTATAAATAATTCCATGACAATGAATAAATTGGTTAGAATAACAAAATAAAATATTTTATGAATGTTTCCTTATTAACGTTAATGAATAAACGGGCTATATCTCAACGGATTAAAGAACATATCAGCGCAGTCAAAAAGAACGATCCAAAGAAGTCTGCGGTAGC
>DWON01005193.1:0-15208 GCA_018251015.1 Phocides pigmalion okeechobee | reverse complement strand
AACATGTTGCTTTACGGCGGGTTATGAGGGTGGCGGTGGTGCCGCCTCGGGCGAGCTCTAACGGCTCTACCACATTTAAAACATATTACGAATAATCGTTGTAAGACGTATGCATATATGTATATATGTACGTGTAGCTACGAGCCGCACGTAGACACTCTCTAACACTCCTACTCGCAGCCTTTCTGCTCTCAACTCTCTGTTAGAAGTGTCATCTCACCATTTACTAAAGGATGAAACGAGATTCAGACTGTCACGTATTCTCTGAGAGAATTTACTAAAACAGTTATGTGATTGTTTTAGTTACTTTGTCTTTCGTATAATTAATTACTCTTAGAATAGTACTTTTTATACGTATTTTTTCTATAATATGTATTTTTTATTTTGCTTTGTAATCTCAATTACAATGTATTTTTACAGAATGTCGTCTCAAATATCGCAGAATATAAATAAAAGAATTAACTTAAATGATCAAAACTGGGTAAATTGATCGTAAATTGTACCAGCGAGTGTCAAGTCTTTCAGTAAAAAGATTATTTCTTAATGAGTTGAATGGTATAGACTAGTTAATAATATGACGAAAGTTTCTACCAGCGAGTTTCAAGTCTTTCAGTAAAAAAATGCCTAATATTTTGAATGGTAGATTAATGCGACAGAAATTTCCAAACTATTCGTGCACCATGCTAAACGGAAAACTCGGTACTTAAATTGTACCAGCGAGTTTCAAGTATTTCAGTAAAAAGATTATTGCCTGTGGAAATTTTCGCGCGAACTTCAACGGAGAGCTATAAATTTGTGAAAAAAATAAAAGATCTTAGGTATCTATCTGTGTCGGAGATCGGATCGAAAGAAAAACTTCCAACACCTTTCTTCGTTTGAAGATTGATGATACTCTTCGCTCTGTATTTTTGCTCTTGCTGCAACTTGGGAGCGTTTACACGTACTTAGGTGCAATTACATCTTAGAATCACTTGTTTTTAGATTTTATCAAGCAATCTTAATGTAATAACGGTGTCGCAGTAACATGAAATTAGACTTAAGCTGATGCTCAGATACAGGTGATGATGAAATATACAACAAAAAGATAGATGATGAGTTATGAAGAAGGAGAGGTCGAACGTGAGGAAACAAACATGCCTGAGAGTTCTCCATAAGGATCTCAATGGTGTGGGAAATCTAATGTAGAGTTATAGTTCGACCGGGGAGATACTACTGCCACCCTCATAATTTGCCCTAAAGCAATTATTGCGTTTCGATTGGATCGGTAAAATTTTGGTCCTGGCTGTGATTGAACTTGGAAGTTCATTTAACAGGTGACCTGCACATTCGTTCAAATTTAAATATTAAATACTAATTCAAATATGTTAGTTCATTCTAAGGTATTTGCATACACTTAATGAATGTCAAACATACCATATAAAATATTTACATCGACTTTGAACGCCCTGTTGGCTAACGTTGACCGAGAGAAAAATGTCGACGCAAAAAAACGTTACTTCCAACATAAAAAAGTCTTCCAAGCGCCTCCGCTTAGACCAGCCAGACAGCATACTTGACTATAACCTAAGCCTATTTTAAGAAGAAAATTATGATGAAGGGTAAATAAACAAAAACTAAAAGCCCAGGTCAAACGTGTTGACAAAATTTGTTTAGTTTTAGCATCGAAGTTATATTTCGCTATATCTAACGATCTCGTCTCGTCGTAACGATATTTCTACGTGAACGCTGTTTAATAGCGGGTTCCACAGTTTTGTGATTCCGTCCTTCGTATACATAGGATAGCGTATATATTATGAAGGGCGGAATCATCTGATTTAAAGACTAATGTGGTCACCACATTCATGAGAGAAGGTGGCAACCATTCAGTTTCAAGAGTTTCAGGGCGTGATTTTAATTACGAGAGTGCCGGTGATATCTTTTTTTGGTGTATCTGGAAATCATTAAATGATCCCCTCCGCCCAGGGCTAGGACTAAAGGGTATGTCAGAATTTTACTGACTAAAACCACACTCTACCTGCTCGCTAGCTTGCTAAGTTCAGTTCTGTGGCCATAGGACCCTGATTGAACAACTACCGCGAACCCAGTAGACGTCAGCCTTCCTGGTTGGAGAACGCCCTGTGCTCTTTTTGCCTTTTCTGCTCCATCGGTTGTCCATCAGAATAGTATACTACAGAGCAATACTAACATCTGCATTCTAGTTATTATATAGACCCTACATATATATATCCTTGTGAAAAAAAACTTTACTAATGCATAATAGTGTAATTTAAAAAAATGTTTGTCTTCGACTCAAAAAGATGTGTGACCAAGTTCAAGTGAGGTTCAGGATTATAGTAAATAATAGGGTCTTGACCCTTGAGATGTAAAACCCAGGAAAGAGCAAACAACATAATTTTACTTAATCTGGGATCCTACTACCACCCCTTAAAACATACTTGTTTTAAGCTTACCTATTTAAAATATTGTCATTGTAGAACTATGATATGTTCATAAAATTGAAAAATATTTAACAAGGAATAAACAATCTTTCGTTATTTTTAAGTCATTATGCAGACAATATAAAACAAAATTGTACGTGATACATGATGGTTTTATAAATGGTGGTAAGGCCCCTGAACGGAATGTATATGAGACAGTTTTACATTTCACAGATGAAGATTACAAGCGTAAAATATTACTAAGTCGTGATATTCATTACCGGGACAAAGGATTTGGGGACAAATGTTGATCCCGAGATAACAAATACAAATGATAATAAAAAGATAACCATCTTTGCCCTTTCTAAGCTGTTTCTTTTCTTTTGAATATTGTTAACGTAATTAAGAGTTAATTAATATTATTGTTTGTTTTGCGAAAGTAGTAAACAGTCGAACAAAATATTTAACAGACTTTTTTGTTAATGGTTTTTGTTAATTTTTAAGTTTGAAGCGAGGCGACTGTCTTAGTCCACAGTAGTAACAACGCATCTACGTTCGAGCTCAGATGGGATTTTGGTCGTGTCTGTGGTTGTACGTGGATGACACGGGCTGTGACTACTTAACATCAGGTGGCTTGCATGCTCGTTTGCTACTCTTCTCACATAAAAAAATGTGCAGACCACTTGATGTAAATTGTCACTGCAGCCCATAGACATCCACTACCAATCTCAGATTAGACCGAAGTTGTATTTGAGATTGTATGTAGATGCATTGCGTATGATTAAGATGGTCGCTTTGTAACTGAAAGTAACTAGTAATCAAGCCTTTCTATCAGAACTCAAGTTTGTTTATATGAAGAGAGTAGCTAACGAGCACGCATGCCATCTGATTTTAAGCAGTATTTTAAACTCTCATTTCGTTACTAATACATACGCTTAATTTATGCCGAATAACTAGCGACCTTCCTGAATGAGGAGCTGTGGCCGAAGGGAGTTGTGTTCCGGAAGTTCCGTGGACGGAGAGGTACCCCGGAAGTCACCAGACCCGCGTCTCACGTCGCCGCAAATACGTGACTTAGTTATAAGTATATATTAATATGTATGTTAATCTGTAAGTTTTAAATAAAATGTACTTTTGTATCTTTGTTTATATAATCTGAAATAAATGATTGTTATTATTATTATTGCCGAAATTTCGAACCAGCAACATAGATTGTGGTAACGGCTCATTAGCACAGGCTAAAGTGGCAGTTCGAAAATTCGGCAATGAAAAATCGCTAATCGTGAGTATCCGACACATGTATACATTTCGAGATAATATTAATTTGAATTTGTTAGTTACAGGTATTTTTCTAAACACTTCCTCACGAATATGTAATGGTATCGGCAGTTGACCCACAAGAATACCATCATCTTCGATCTATTATGAACCAGCCAAATTAAAAACTGTTTGTAACTCATAACTGGAAATTGACTTTTTTATATATTGCTTTTGGGAATCAATTGAAAATAACTGACCAAGTGCAAGTTGATCTCGGCTACTGATGATTTCGAATAGCGTAATAAGGGATTCTTACAACCACTTCTTTTTCTGTTCGTAAACCTTAGAATGTTCCTGATTCAAAGATGGCTGGTATAATTTGATGTTCTACTTTAAACAGTGAGTTTGAAATTTGTGTATATGACTACTTTTACGATAGCGCAAAAACAAAACACTTTTAAAATAACATCCGCTACAATAATTTACATGCTGTGAAAATTTTATCGGACTACCTACTACGTATAAAGGGAAGAGTATTTTAAATTAAAAACAGATGTGCTCGGCGTGGGCGTAGTAACAGGCTTATTTACTGAACATTTTACTTCACTCTTATGCGTTCTGACACAACACATAGTCCATGAGAAATACAGCTCTTGAAACATTTAAGTATTTTTGAAACAATATCCTGTGATAGGTAACCAGAAAGATAGGCACCGAAGTCTTAGTAATAGTAACAGGATAGGCGATTTCAGTACGAAACAATAATAACTTCTTGTTTCTATTTTACTTTTACTTGCCGGTCCAGATGTGTCTGTATTTTTTTATAAAAAAACTTAAATAAGTACTAAAGAAAACTATCGCTCGCATATATCACGGAGCTTTTTTATAAAATGTTATTTACAAACTATAAAAATTATGCAAATTTATTTTTGTTTCATTCATATCATATAATACATACTTCAATATTATATACAAGAGTAGTTAAACGGCAAACAATTAATTTAGTGTTTCTGTTTAATACATACATACATTGGAAATTATTCCAAAGAGAATTGTTTCATGTCTTACGTTGTTGGAGAATAGGTAATTTTCATTTAGAATTCAAACTATTATTCTTAGGAAATTGAGTAAGATAGAAAGGATATGAGAGTCTCTGTCCGAAGATTAAAGGGAATCATATTAAATTCAAATTCAAACTTAGGTAACACGATTTAATCTAGAACAATATTTAAGTAACTATATTGTGTTTAATAATTCGAGTCTACTATTAATTGTTTCTCTTTAAATATTAAAATATGATCTGAAATAAATTTGACTGGAAGAAATTATTAATAAATCAAATGATCGTTCTTGTAAAGTTTATTGTAAAGTTATCAGTGGATCTCTATACCTATTTCCACTCGAGATGTCTACTAAAGACTCTTTGTACCTGTCTTCAAAGATAACATTTTATAATATAAGAATATTGAGAGAACACATATAGAAATATAGGGGGCTACGTGATACAGAATAATAGCTTCACATACATGATAAAAAGATCACCACGATTTGAGAATTTCCATCGTTTCCTTTTAATCGATTAAATAGGAAGAACAAACAGTGGGCGAAAACGGAACAGCGAAGAAATATGTCCTTTATGGATCTAATGCGGTGTAAAAATGAGTATTGCAAAGTTGGTTCAAGCTATTTCAGTCTAGTTTTTTTCACATAAAATATGCAGTTAAATAAATATATTGCGTATGAGAAAAAAAGAAACGAGATGGGCACAATAGTAGTTAAGACATAGCTGAAGAAATATGACATGAATAATGTAAAAGTATTGATTTCTTTTAAAATTCCGAGTACAAAATAAATGTTGATTACCACACAAATATACTAAAAAAAGCTTCAAATATATATATAGCATATAATACATATAGCATAGCACCACATCACATATATCAAATATCATAAAAACGAGACGAGCTTTGAAAACATTGATGACTGATCTTAAAAATGAATATTTTAATAGAAAACTTGCAAAAAACTCATGGTGAAATTTAGAACAAACTCTTTAAAGTATGGTAAAGCCTATATACGTTACTTGTATTGGTATTGGAAAGATAGATTTTGTAATGCGATTTTACAAAAAAATCCTGTGGATAAAAATATTGCTAATGATATAAATATCAATAGCAAGAAATTGACAAAGCAGAAAGAATTGATAAACAAAGGTAGACTTTCCTTATGATAACGGCAGATTACACGTATCTTAAGTCAGTAAGCAATAATTAAGGGCTTAGCTGAAAAGTATTAATATATCTAATTTATAGCTCTGAATTTGCATCGTCAGATTTAACTTAAACTTTGAGCCCTATAAATGTTGTAGGGTTGAGTAAAAGAGTACTATCAAAACAATAGTTGTCGCAATTTTTGAATCAAATATATGTAAAAAAATATGTCTGAAATTTATTTCGACATTTGAAAAACTTTCCCCCATCTCTTATGCATAAAATTGAATAAATGAGCAAAGTTTTATTACATATTATCATCACGAAATTATTGTTTAATGTATTCTAAAAATAGACATAGATCAGTACAGCGTAGTTTATTTTATAACTAAGTTTTGCTTCTGCTATTATAAAGCAGAAATTTTGTAGGAGGTAAAACCGAGAAAGTGAGACAGAGAGGTATCTTCGCCATCCTCATATTCCATCTTGAATCAATTCATGGGTCTTCGAAAGGGTGTTCACAGGCTACTCTAACAAGCGAAGTGTCCGCCATAATCCAGAGGAATAACAACTCATCTATGTAGGGCATTGAATAGAACTTCAGTTCTGGTTACAGTTGGATATGGGTGTCTATGGATTTCAGGGAATGTTAACATAAGGTGGCCTGCATACGCCATTTGTTGTTCTTGAAACGTTAAAAATGGGCGATTGTACTTTTCTATTCGAACTCAAAATATAAAAAATAACTTTAATCCACCCGTTTAACCTATCAACTTACTCCTATACCAACTGCATTCAAATAAATGCTATGTTGTTCGTACGCGACGTAAGCAGGTGCCTTGGTAATTCTTCCATTGGCCTACATTATTTGTAGGACATGTACTCTCGGTCGATTACCTTCTTCTTATATATATAAATACTCTATATAAGCATTATTACACAGATTACTAATTAATTAGCAAACAAATTTCGTTTTCGCACTACTCTTTAAGGTCAAGTCGCCATGTACTCTGCAGATTAAGGAATAAACTCACACTATATTGCGAAAATAAAATATCAAACATAGATAACAGAAGGAATTGAATACCTAATATAATACAGAACTTTTATACGACCCTTTTTTATGATCTAAATAAATTAAAGATTGGTTTATTTTCTCCATAAAGGCTTTATATTGATAATATAGGAAATCATTATTTTACAGTTGGAAAAGTATAAGATATATAAAATGTAACCAATCCTAATTTATGTTCATCAAAATTTATATTCATTATGAATGTTACCAATATTCCTATTGGTTATTTTTGTTTAAAATAGAAATGTACTTTGTTTTACACTTAATACTACTTCAAATAAATCTCGTACGGCTCGTAAAGTTATATTAAGCCCATAACTGATTTCCTGCAAATACATAAGCTTAAGGCTAAAATCTCGTAGAAAAGATACTTCTCCGCAAAAATATCTCTGCTATAATTTGTCGTTACTGATATATTTATTATCCACTTGGAATCCTTTGGAATATCAACTAAATTGAAAGAAACACGATAAATTTGTTATTTAAAATTATTTTTAAACATATGATTATGTTTGTGGAATCGCCTTATAATTATACATTTTAGTAAAATACTTAATGGACCCGGAATAAAAAATAACTTTAGTTCAGACTTCTATTGTAATCCGTAACACTTACGTCATTAGAAAGACTATCGAGAGCACAATCATGGTAACAAAATGTGGGTGTGTGCGGGTGGTTTGTAAAGGGTAATGACTATGTATATGGCTATGTGCGATTTTCTTACGATATTTTCTTAACCTTTGAATTGAAACGAGCACTAAATATTCCTAGAACCACACAATATCAATATCAGTGCACGCCTGGAATTCGAATTAGGCTGAAATTCATACCAATTCAAACCGCGGTTGCCTTCTGCGGTTGCTTCAGAGCTTGTAGAATAAGACATATAGAAGTGAACATACATACAAATGTAACAGATTATTTAGAGATAAGACGAAGTACTAACGTGTTATAAGGCGCATATAATCTTTACAAAAATCCGAATACACATTGGTAATTGTAAAGCATAAGGAAACATGAATAGAATCATACGCATGAAGAACCTTTTGTTTTTTGACTTGCCCGTATATTTGCATCAAAAGGGTTGAAATAGAAAGGATTAGTTATGCTCAGTCAACGTTCCTTTTACGCTTGAAATGTACCTACGCTGATTTTAGGCTCTAATACATTTTATATAGAAAAATATTTTTTCATGTTTAACTTAAATTTTTAAAATTTACTTATTGAAAAAAAAATTAACGGTTTCCTGTTAATAAGTGTAATTGACTAGTATTTCTTAGTATACGTAAATATTTATAATTTTACACATATCATAAAAACTTCTAATGTAATTACGTGCCAATAAGTAGTCCATTAGCAAGTAGATTAACGATCAATTTGTAAAAACACTTTCGAGAACCATAAAAGTCTAATCAAGTGTCACTAAAAGGTTATGCTATATACATATATAGTACATTGTGAAATTGTAATGTTAATTCAAACTTCCTACTATATATTTTTGCAATGCCAAACGCCTACAACGTCTATAATGTAAATCATTAATCTTATCCCACGCAACGTCATGAAATGGAATATAAGTTCAGCCCTCTGACGGTAAATGACATTTGAACAAATTAAAAAGATTGATATAAAAACATTTATTTTTCATACATATAAATATTATTAATACAAAACCTATATTCGTCCGATATGACAATTAATAATTATGATAAAATACGTGTCTTTCTGAATATAAAACTTGTGCAAGATAGGAAAATATACCAGTCACTACATTATACAATGTTTGAAAGAGTTGGATGAATATATCGAGTTGAAACGACAGTAGTGGGACTTTGAAAATGAAATCTATTGTACGGTAAGTCCAAAGAATAGTCAGCTTGCACCTCGCCAGGTCTTGTCGTCAAATCTACTAAAGGAGAGGGAGCATCAATTGAACTAAATATTGCATTAGTCGATTCGGAAGGACCAGAGTAAACCGGAAAAAGTCGAGGTTCAACTTCCTGCTTAATCGCCTTAAATTCTGGTTGCTTTATAACATCTGGCATATATTTTATATCTTCTCCTTGTTCTTTGGTTTCAGCGATATGTATTCTGTCGATTTTTATCGCTCCTGTATCAATAGGCCATGCACTCTGTGACATTGTAGGTGGCGAAGTAGGTGGCATCACGTCAGGTTGTGGCCAATCATCTTGACTGCGTTTTTGATAGTGGTCGTACGGCGGTGGGTAAGAATGATAGAAGCCATAATTCACCGGACTTGTAGCAATCTGGAACAGAATGCCTGTTAACGGGTTATCCTGTTTCAGGTTTAGTAAAGTGCTGTACAGCGTTGAAGTGGTTTTGCATAAATAGTTAAATTTTAAATCATGTTAATAGTTACCTTTGCAATGCGAAATTGGTTGAAAAATGACGGAGTCGTTGCGAAAATACAATCTCGTAGTCCTATTAATATAATATATAGTATTTTTGTCCGATCCTTTATTTAAATTATAAACATACTTAAACAATGGGACCAATATAAAAAAAATATTGTTTTTATTTATGTTATACACTGGTTAGGCATTTACAAAATATTTTTATTTATGTAATTTATATATTTTTGGAGATTTTTTATACAGTTGTACAAAATTACAAATTTATTAGTTTAGGTATGCTAAAATGCACATGCATACATCCATACATACTCGTATAATGCGTCAGTTTTGTTATTCATAATCAATTACTTTTCTACTATGCCCAAATAATTCTTCAATACTTTTAGCTATTGCTAATATAGAATATCTTAAGAACAAAAATCAATGTATTTTCGTAAAGACGGATCATAACCGTTAATAATAGTATAATCTTCTAGTTTAGGAACATTAAGATTACAAATATTTTCAATATAAGAAGCATATACAGTTTTTTAATCATACCTTCCCCCTCTCATGGTATGGTTCAAAACTAGTGTCTACCTAAAAGAAAATGTTATTACAATATGTTAGTAAAGTTACTGTGTTAAGTGACCATGCAATGTTAAACGTCTTTGTAATATTAATGTATATTTTATGTAAAAAACACCCAAAAGAGACAGTAACTCTTCAAAGTGTCTACTGAGCATGAATCTCTTCTGAACATAAGAATAGTTAGGCCGATAGTCCAACATAATGCTTATGTACAGTTCTTTTAAACTCTAAAGGAGAATAAGCTCAGAAAAAATAAATAACTACAACAATATTATTATTCACGGACATAGACAAAATCGACTCAAACACCAAGTTCAAGAACAAACATCTAAATTCGTCATATAGATATCTGGCAAGCCGAGCCTCAAACTCGAAATCCTCTGAGTGAGAGTTGGTTGTAAACACCACGACGCTATCTGAGTCCTAAATATTAATTTATTCTTATGCAACACCTTACGTTAAAAAATACTTATTCATGGCTTACTTTTTTAAGTCCCTGTATAGAGGCAAGTATGAGAGCCATTTTGGCTAACAGCAGAGCCTTTCCCCCAAGAACAGCTAGAAATTGGAAACCCATTGGAACAAGTACCATGCCAATAGAGACGATTCCGAACATCATCATTGTGAGCATCTGATGACGACGCCGTCCGCGATATTCGACTGAAAACATAAAAAATAAATACAATGATCTTATACAAATAGAAGCAAGTTAAGCGTATTATATTTATTTAGCGACGTGAATAACAATCGGACTTTGATAAAAATAAATATTCATCAGTCATTATATATTTACACCCACATGCGGATGTAATAAAGTACCTCGTATGAGTTGACGCGTAAAAGCGTTTTTCCTGCTTTTGTTCCATTTCCGCCAGAGATGATTTCTCTCAAACCATTTCATTACTCGAAGGTACGCACGCGTTAGTTTTATCTTACACATATCCATTTTTTATCCAGAATAGCTTTAGGATCGTGAAAGATGTATCAGAATCTATCCAATTCTTTATTATATGAGAAGAGTATCAAGTATCAAATGAAAATGTAAGTCATTAGACGTTAATTAGTGTGAAGTATTGGACTGAGGTTGTACGTGGAGTTCTACCGTTTCAAGATTATCTTATACTTAATAAACACAATGTTTACATAATTGTGTAAGGTTTTTAAAAACATGTTGAGAGCGAGAAAAGCAAATTGTACCATAATTAAATATAAACATAATTACTTAATGGATTTCATATTCCCCAAAGTAATTAATGGTCCTTTCTTTCCTTAATTTTCCAGGTAATTTCTATGATTATATAAAAATGAAATGTTGTTAATTTATTTTTGTTTTCACGCGAAAACTACAGATTTATTCTACCATAAATTTTGTACATACGAGTAGATTGGCTGTCCCTCTGATGTCGTTATATTGGATTGAAATTGAGCAATAATTATAGTGTATCCGCCTTATTAAGATTATTTTTCTAATTACGTTTTGCTATGCTGTTTATAATTGCCATATAAATGTATATTTCGCTTACCCTTATCTAATGCCTTTTCATCAAAATCGAATTTAATAACGTGCGTCCTTAGTACTTTAGCCATTCGTTGTAGAGCGAGCGTTCTCCATTCACCTTCATCTAGCTCCTCATCGGACCAAGTACTGTAAAATTAAAAATTTAATAAACGTCTGCATTGTTGAACAAAACAGGACTTAGTATGTAAATTGCGGAATGGCCTGCGCTCCTTACATAATTTAAATTTAATTTTACGTATTAGAAGTAACAAGCCTTTTCGCACTTCACTTGATTTTAAGCGACCACTGTTCTAGACATTTGTAATCAACTACAAGTAGGACAGAAAACTGTTAAGATTTTAAATTTACGTGATTTTTATATGCTCTTATTTACCTCGAAATGTATGTTGTTACTTAGTATGGATATTTAGGTCAAATCTTGCAAGCTGAATTAAAACCCCTTCTTATTTTATTTCGAAATGAAATTGCAAATAATGACGCTCTGAAGTTCTTATAAAATTTAAGCCATATATCCTTTTTAACCAGATAGGTTACGTCATAGGTTATTTTAAATTAGTCGTTTAGACTTTACAACTAAATAGTTGTGAAACATTTGGTTTTATACGGTGGTGGTTAGGCTTTTTAGTTAATCGCAAATGCGATGGTAACACTGACGGTAACTACAATGACATAGCTGTAAAATCTTGTACTAATCTACGACAACAATAGAGCTACTTTGCTATAAATGAGTAGATAAATGAGTAGTGGTGCGGTTATTCGAAGCAAGAAATGCTTTGCTCCTTTTAACAATGTCAATTTTTCAAATGTGTAAATATAGGATAAGTTAAGTTAACATGAACCTGTAATACAGTTCTGTAAAACATAGAAAATAAATGTAATACCTAATTATTCAAACCGTTTAATGTAATACAAACAATTCTTCATAAGTAAATAATTGATTTGATATAATTCACTAAGTTGTCATTCATCGTTTAACTATTACAGGTATTCGGGAATTATAAATTTGCAACCATATTTCAGTGTTACTCAAAATAATATTTACCTACAATAATAAATTGTTTATTGTAATTACGCCACATTTGTGAAACTGGAGCGTTTTGCAACTTCAATTGAAACGCGATGCGACGTTGACGGATTATGTGGCGGTCGATGACCCGCCTGCCGATCGAATATTCGAATCAAATTGAAAAATTGTTTCCAAGAACAATCCAATGTTTGTACGAATTCATATTATTGTCATTGTAAAATTAAAGATTGTACATGATATGGCTTTTTAAAGCTCCACATTGGTATATTGTTTGCAACATTATCTTTACTGAGATTTTAATCTTTATGAACGTCTGTATATTTGCTTTTAAATTTAGATGTTTTCGTTTAGAGAAGTGGACGCATCATTTTTCTATGATTAAAAATTCAGACTAGGTTCGCTCTGAATTTTACATTCTTATAATAAGTTAAATAATTATATTAAACCAGTAAAATAAATATTTCTAATATACTACTTACATACATAAAATATATGTATTATTCAAGCTGCTTGCATCTCCTATACGTAACCACGCTAACGCAGTCCCTACTTAGCACGACGTTATACAAGTACAGCATACAAACCAAGCAAGTATTCTATGCAGTATTTTTATTTTTCTTTTCATTTTACCGACCCATTCAACTGGTTCAAAATCAAAAAAAAAAATCATTAATAGTGAGTGCCCGGTACATAGTAAAATATATAAATGTCAGTATATTGTCGCAATTGCAATCTGTTGACCTTGTTCCCAATAGTTATGACACTAGGCGCGAGCAATTAATATGAGTCTTTTTGAATAAAACCCGCGCCCGGCTAGTTTATAGATATCTCTTCAATCCAAACGTTTTTGCGCCTATACTTGTCTTAAATAACATTATACTTACCTAAAGATCTCGTAACTCAACAAGAAGATGCAATTTTTTATATGTTTTTATTATTTAGAAGAACACAGGTATGAAAAAATTGCCCGAAAAATCTACGAGCTCCAAGCCGAAGCCGTGTTGATCAACACGACGTAATATGTGAGCAAGCACTCTCAAGGTAGACACTTTCCTCGTAATTATATTTTACTTACCTAGAGTTGTTCTCCAGCATAATGTTTCCAGAACGGTCTACGAGCTCAAACCGTACTAAGCTGACGCCGTCCCCAATCGGCACGACGTCAGGCGTGAGCGACCTGTCAAGAGCCCGTAGCGTCTTACGCTTCATACACCGCACGAACTTCGGAAAATATTCTTTGTGATCGATCACATCTTTTACATCCACTAACTGAAACATTTGAACCGTAATGTAGAAAATTGATTATAGAATGTATTACAAAGATTGATAGATACATCGTATTATGAAGTAGAATAGTTTATCAATTATGCCAAACATTAAGACCCAGGCTGCATTTGAAAATATAAATTTAATTATAATAATTATAAATTATAATAGTTACTAAATATAAAGGTTTTTTTTAATATTTTATATTATCCTGCCTATAAAGAAGAGGCAATACATCACTAATTATATCATAGTTGTAGTTACCATCGCGTGTACGTGTATAAACTTTATAACATCATAAAAATTAAAACTGGTTACAATTTTATTAGATAAGAATATCTCTTGTTAAAGCTTATAACGATTTTGGTAGCGATAAAGTAGTATTTTATTTCTTCAAAAAAGTATAAAGGCACTTTAACATTCTAGTGTTAAACTTAGTTTAAAACAAACAACATTACTGTGTCAGGCTGTTGTTAACTTCAGGCGAAATTGTTTTTTTAACTAAGTAATAAAGCGGGGACGTGGGTCGGGGATATTTCTCTTGTAAAATATACCTGGCGCGCGACAAACCTACACGAAAAGTCTCGCCTACATTTAAACATTTAATAATAACTTGTACACCCTACACAATTTACGGTCGAGTTACTGAAGACAAATGAATATCAACATGGAAAATTTCTTCAAGTTATATCTTGTATATTTACCGCAACTTTACTACAACTTTGTAAATATATTATTGACTCATTACTGTTGGTGCTGGTCAAGGGTTTCCTAACTAAATGAGAACGCTTAAGCCATATTCCACTTAGCTAGCCAAATGCGGATTGGTAAACTTCATACATCTTACAAAATTTTATAGAGAAGTCCAAGTCAGTCATCGAAAAATAATTTATAATTCGCACTTAACTTTGTTTTACATACGTAAAAAACTTAACCACCCCGATAATACTGCTCTTTTATTGTAATCGTTTAAAATCATCAATATTACATACATAGTTATAATGATAATTTGCGTAAAAAGTTAATTTCAATTTGTAACAGAAGTATTTGAGAATATAAACTAATAAGTTGCCGGTAAAAATGTAAAGTACTACGCTACAAAAGTATAATAAACTATGTACTGTACTAGAAAACTATGGTTAACATAAACTATCACCTATCATTCGTTACGTTAAGGGCTTCTTAAAGTAATCTAATACTGGAGGAAAAATCGTCATATAATTTTATTTTATGTTTCTTTATATTGCCGTAATCATATAAACGGCACATGCCATTTATATGTTTACGGCAATACAAATATAATTGCAAAATATACCTATAAACTTATATTTTGCAAATATACATGTTGATTGTCATTATCGTTTTAGGTAATAAAGTATTGTTAAAATGTATTTAAAAGGTGTTTAAAGGTTTTTAAAGGTGGTAGAGCCGTTAGAGCTCGCCCGGGGCGGCACCATCGCCACTCTCATAACCCGCCGTAAAGCAACAT
>DWON01005192.1:0-15212 GCA_018251015.1 Phocides pigmalion okeechobee | reverse complement strand
ATTTAAGGATGGACGCGGATGCGTTCCTACTCTTGATGACTAAGATGGTCGCCTCCAATAATGTGTATCCGGCAACCCAACCGAAACAATACATGAAGAACATGTTGCTTTACGGCGGGTTATGAGGGTAGCGGTGGTGTCGCCCCGGGCGAACTCTAACGGCTCTGCCACCTTTAGACAACATTTGTAACATGCAACTTATTAATAGATTGCTCATTTTAATCAGATTACTGGAAATAATTAGTACACTAGCAAACGAGTACCTACGCTACCTGATTTTAGGATAGTAGCAATCTGTTGACAACTGTTGTCAATCTTTTGACGAACTATTGACAAACTATTGTCAATCTATCCACATTTAACCTCAAACAGAATTGACGTCCTATCTGCTTATGCGTAGTTGTGTTGCTACTCCTGAGGGCTGAGATAGTCGCTTCGCTTGTAAGTATACCGAACAGCGACATTTCTTGTCCTTAACCCAGAAATTGCTTCACATTGGAGAATATTAATCTTACTTAAGTTATACTGTGTAATGTTTATTTATTAAGGACATGATTTAAAAAGAGTGCCGAGAGTTTTTTCCGCCGGCTTTTTCTCCCGGTCAAACTTAGCCAACAGGACGCTCAAAGCCGATATACTAATTTTACATTGTACCCTTGACGTTCATCAGGTGGAAATACTTTCCATTGAAATAAATTATTCGAATTTGAATGAATGAAACTGATGTTAGTACGGAACTGTCGAAGTATGGCTCTATTCCTATCAAGTGGACTGCATGGTGTTAGCTACTTCAGTTTCAGATATTACACATCGACCATGACTTACTGAAACTAATCAAAATAAACATCTCTGATCACACTGAGCAAATATTTAAGAGATAACAGAATGGGTCACAGCGATAACGTTAGCCATTTTATAGAAATGGATATGTGGTGGAATATTTCGTAATTTAGAAATATCGTACTTATAATGACACATTCTGGCTTGTACACACCTGTGTTGTCCAAATCTGTATGCATTACGAGCGAACAGAAGTGCTGTGTTTACGTCGGCGCTACAAGATTGGGGCGGACATTACATCCGTATTTTAGATGATATATAGATGCTAAAATACAATATTCCTGTGAATTTTCGGTGTATATTCAGTCTAGAGAAATAAACTCCAGTTTAGTGCCGCCGAACGTTGACCTGATCTAATATAAAAACGTCGCAGTGTTAACGGAAAAGGGAATGTAAAACGGTGTAAATAAGAGTAAGATGCGCGCTTTATGTAAACAGAATATAGTATCAATGTTTATTGCCCGCCACAATATGTGGTGGCATGTCTACTCAATTAATGAGATCGAGCAAATGCGTTGTGTCAGCCATTGCAATATGAGCTTCGTTTAACAAACCTAACGTAAAGAAAACGGTTAATTCAATCATGTCTCCAACATCAGTTATCATTATTACTGTCTTAGTACTGTCTTACTGTCTTAATAAAACATTAAAAAAAAAAAACAAATTAAATCAAACCTTTATTGTGGAAAATAAGTTACAATAGTTCTTATATACGTATAAAGTCTCCCTATATTTCCGCCACAAAATGGGCATATAATTAATATAAGTAATAACACTAATTCATCTTTGTCTACAATTATTTCCTTTTCAACAACAGAGCTGGAATAATTAGAATTGGTTTCGTAAAACGGAATGAAGACTAATAAATGATTTTACAAATATCTATACAAATATCATGGTGCTGAACGTATTTTTTTATTTAAATGTGATAATCTGTAAAACATATTGGTAAATAAAAAGTTTTTTAATTTGATATGTTATTTATTGAGGAAGGCTATTTCACATCACGCTATAAGTTGACTATAATACGGATGAAAAAGTAGTAAAGAAACGAGTAAATTATAAAAACAAAATACAAAACTATATTTTATTTTAAAAAGCACCGTCTTCCTCTGTTTACATTACGTATTAAATGTATCCGTCCGGTTTTATGATTGTAAATGTGGTTTTTGTAAATAATGAGCGGAGACTTGAGAAGTTGGCACTTGCGAGATGTAAGTCATAACGTCCCCGACTTGGCTCCGATTCCACATTTGTCGACGCATCGTAATTCAGCGGAAGCGTACTATCATAATAATAATATTTACTCACGCGAAACGCAACAAATAATTCAATACAACTTTTGCTGACAAAATTGTATTACGATTTTTGCCAGCGGTACCTATCCGGCACGAAGGACCAATTACAGCGACCACATTCTCTTTAGCAAAAACGAGCGTACCCACAAGGCTGCACGCATTTTATCCTCGCCTTGGGTGGTAGCCGAGCAGTCTAGCACGCCGACCGCAATTAGTATGCGTATGAGTGCGTCGAGACCAACACACATGTATCACAAGTGCACTTGCGTTCACTCCTTACCTATCCACTTAGAAACCGTGGAATCTGATGTTTAATTGATGAATCGCCTTATTGAGAGCCTCTCCGTATCATTGTATCTATTCGGATTTTCACGTGATAATGCTGACACCGTTTGCTGAGTGCTCGGCGAGAGACTTGCAGTTTATTGCAAGAAGTTTATATCATTTAATACGACTCTGACCTTAAATGTTGTTGTATTAAATTCGTTGCATATTTCATAATTATTAATTATATATTTATTTATATATATTTATATATATAATTAATAATTGGTCTTCTAGGCAGTCTCTACCAATTATTAATCGGTTTTCCGATGTACTGATTTTACATTGTACCCTTGAAATTCATTAAGTGCATGTAAATAAATACCTTACAATGAAATAAAATATTTTAATTTGAATTGAATTATGTATATGTTACGTATATGTTTTATACACGTAAAAAGATAAATCGGCATTACCATAATAGACATATTCTAACAATATATACGAGTACTTTGGAATGGCGTAGATTTATAGATTTACAATATTTTTACTACCTCGTAATTAAACTGGTTATAATATTAAATAATAGTCTACTTACTAAATAATTTACTCACACCAACATATATTTATTTTATTAAACAATTAATAAAAAATACATGTTACTTCGATGGTAGAAAGTCGGTGACCTTTAGGAAGATTGACTTAAAAATTAATAATGGAAATTTGAAGCAAATAGATAAAAAATATACAAATATTTTCAAATTTTCATATTCTCTTTTGTTTGTTTTCATGTAACCTTTGCACCTCTATTATATCTCCTTGGGATAGAAAGGTGGGAGAACTATAGTTCGACCGGGGAGGTACCACCGCCGCCCCCATAATCCGCCGTAAATCATTACTTGTATTTCAGTTAGAGAATGCAGTTACCGGCTACACTTTGAAGCGAGGCGACCATCTTAGTCCTTAGGAGTAGCAACGCATCTATGTTCGAGCTCAAATAGGATTTTAGTCATATTTGTGATTATACATGTCTATGGGCTGCGACTACTTACCATTAGGTGGTTTGTATGCTCGTTTGCGGCTCTTCTCATATATAAGAAATCCTGAGATCTCTTTCTTAGTACTCACAAAACCTACATAAAGAATTTGCAAAATTTCAGAGTCCCAGTTTCCGCGGTTGCTCGTTCGTTCTGTCGTTGATCTCAGGGTCTGTCAATCTTCCTCTTATATATATAAATTAATGCAGACCCCACACTATCCCCGAGTTATTTTTAAACTCGTCCTGTAAACCAGATTGTTGATTGCACGTTCTCATGCGAAACTAGATCGACATAATAACTTTATTACTAAGCCCAGGCATGAATCAGGCAGAGATGAACGTCTTCTTAGTGCTCCAAAGGCTCCGCTTGACCACACACCGATGAGTGGGCAAGTGTGAGGCGGCTTGATGGAAAGTGTCCCGTAACATAAATATTGCAATTACCTTTGTCATTTTGTAAGCAAATTTTGCTACTTACACTCGTTAAAAAAGAATCTAGTTTTATTATATATCTTAGCTAATTTTGTTACTTAAAAGCCATTAAAAAAGTCGATAAGTTACTATCCTTTTTGAGATAAGTTTAGTATAGATACTTGTCAAAACAAAAATATATTTTAATAATTTACAAGCAGTACAAGAATATTAATTTGAATTAGTTTAAAATCCACAATTGTAATTCAATAAAATTACTACAAGAATATTCATTCGAAATAGTTTAATAACGTAATGTTTAAAATCGTCAATTGTGTATCAGTAGGTGATCTTAAGAAAAATAATTTGAACCATTCCGAGAATCAATAGCGAACTCCAAAAACAGGTTCGTTGATGCGATACAGGAAATGTTCCCACGCGCACTGATACATTAATCCCATTGTTGGTTTCTCGGAATCGGGGAAAATAAACTGCGGATTGCAGTGTCTTCGTATTATAAGCGTCCATATTTATTTGCAATGTTGGATTTAGTGTACTTAAATGTTTCAAAGAGATTTACGAATGATTTTTTGATACAATATATATGTATATTATTATTATCTTTAGCGTATCGTATTTTCTTATTTTTTAGTTTTTCTTTTTTTTTACAGAAATAATGCATATTTTATTTTTATTCTACGGCCTTTGATTTTGTCCTTCCAGTCAGATTTCATTAATGTTTTAATTTTTTTGATGTATATAGATGATCAAAATCAATATTTATTATATATATTATTTTATTTATTTAAATCGATTAATTATGTACCTAATCAGCATAAATCTATACACTTTACCATTAAAAAAATAAGTGACATTACGTTGCTGTCACTACTGACATTTGTAACTGTCATGAACTATGATATGGTTGTAGTGCTAACTAATAAATTATTACTTTTTTATTGACAAAGTTGTATAAATTAAGATTCAAATAACGAATAGCGACAAACGCTGCAGATAATATAATCTACAACAGACTTACACTCATTTGAGTGGCGGCGCCATTTCGTAGCAGTCGTACATTTGGCATATGTCAATAAAACAAATACGCTTTATACAGATAATATACAGATAACATACAGATAATATACAGATAACATAAATATATAGTTAAGAGTTTTTTCGTTTCACTTCAATTGGATAGACACTATCTTGCCGTCTGACAGTATCTCTATATCTCTGAGTAGGCTTTGCTTTCACCGGTTTATCAATAAGCACTTTCATGGTCATTACTGTCACTTCAGTATTTCAGCTTACGTGCATACAATGTAAAAATATTATATAAAACTAGTTGGATTATCCGCTAGAACAGACACTTTGTATGGGCATTTGAGTGTGTATATAGGTTTTGCCCGCGGCTTTGTCTGCACATTTCGTTTTCGATCTGACAGATCTGTTTGTTTCCTATATGTATGGTTAAAGCTAATCTATAAAAAAATATCTTCTATTTTACCCCATTACATATGAGGTTTCCAAGACTTCTATCTTAGTTCTCACTTACACTATATAAAGAACTTATCTACAAATTGAAAATTCTAAGTTCATTGGTTTCAGCTGTACGCTGATATACATTTATATCAACGTTGATATTTATATTGGTTCAGTCATCCACCTTATGTCAAATCGTTTCGGCCCATGCTTATATAGATCCTCAAATCTGAGAGACTGCTGATAATTCTATTCAGTTTTATTGTAGTCCAAAAGAAATTGAGTTTTCTCACGGTAGTTTACGACCTTCCTCTCCAAAGATGTATAGGATTGGGATCATCTGACTTATTATACATATATAGATTAATATTATTTTCGAAAAACAAATTGACAAAATTCAACGGCACCAAGTAATGATTTCGCTATCATATCGCCTTAATGCTAGGAAATACAAATGTGTTTTTTTATTATAACATAAAGTACACACAACATTGTAGCGCCTCTAGCGGAGAAATCAAAAACAAACTCGCTGGCATCCATCCCGACAGGAGCAGTCTTATTTAAAAATTACAAAATGTGTAACTTTCACGAAGAATATGAATGAATAATACAATAACGGTACATTACAAGTCAGAAAGTGTCAATTAAGATTTTATATCACCGCGTTTGAGTTTAAAAGCTTTTGTAATATGGTCTTTTAATTTTAATTAGGCAACATCAACAGTTACTTTTTACAGCTCGCGTGATGACTGTACCGTTCAGATGTTTGATTTATTAACTTACTAGCAAATATCCGCGACTTCGTCCACGTATTTAGATGCTCTCAAATATGTATTATGTTGGAGCAGAATATAATCAATAATTATGATCATATAGAAAACCAACTATCTATCTACTAAATTTTCTTCTAATCGCAAAGGCAAGGACATACAAGACGTTCTAACCTAATCCTCAAGAGAAGCAACTCATTGCGTTTCTGTTCTTCTTTCTTGTTCTTCGTGTCATAAAAAGGATCATCCTCATTATAGTTAGATTCGTATTATTTTTGATAAATAAATAAATGTACAACTTTTTGGCTCCCGATTACATGTCCATAGACGAAATTATCAAGTGTCTTCCTTATCGCCAGGTTCAGATAAGGATTCAAAGAATTATCTCATCTAATCCATCTTGGCTCGTGGCATGTACCCGAGTTGATTCCTGCAGAGGAATTCGTCGATTTGTTTCTAAGATAAATATTAGCTGCTACTGCAAATGGTATACAATTTCTATTTTTATAAACGATAACGTTTGTAAAGTGTCACTTATCAGGTGATTTATACGGTGATTGTCGTACGACAGGCGCATGATGATTGGTCGATTATAAAATGACATACTGTACAACAATCAAATCATGTTCGTATCGGTAGACTACGTGACTTTTTGTTGACTGCTGAATTCCTTAATCGTTTTATGCTATAATTGTTCCATTTTGGGAATGAATATAATTATTTTTAGTGCTAATAAAATCATACTTCTTTTTTACAAACTTTAGATTTTGAGATAAAATGAATAATAAAGTAGGACAACAATCGTGAAAAATAATGCACATTATCAGTGGGAAACTGTTTTATTCGACAGTCAGTCAACTGACATGAGTTGCCAAAATAGGAATTTCCCTCATTTTAGGCTACTATAAGACGAAGCAGTGATAGTTTAATGATATAATTTCAGCCTCTTACACGGGAAGTCCAAAGTTCGTATCTTTAACAAGCATTAATTTTAAAGTTATGTGCGTGCTGGATATTAATTATCTCTTGTTTAATTGTGATGTAAACATCGTGGTGATCGTCTTATTCTCGTCTTATTCTCATACCTCAGGTCCTGTCTGTGATCTACGTACCTGTTTAATTTTCTTTACTTAAAACAAACGAGTAAATATTGTTTTTGTTTTATTTTCCAGATGCATCTCAGCTCTTTGCAAGTAGCGGTGGCGGCTCTGTTGACGGTGACGCTGGCGGGCGCTTCACCCGCGGGCGCTCCGCACCACGTTGCACGCCGCTCCTTCTTCAACCTGCAGTGCAAGGGCGTGTACGACGCGGCCATCTTCGCGCGTCTCGACCGCATCTGCGACGACTGCTACAACCTCTTCAGGGAACCCCAGCTCTATACTCTATGCAGGTTTGTTTATAATTTTTGTCTATTGTCTATGTCTGTTAGGAACGCCAATACACGCGTCGTTCAATCCAACGATTTGAGGTGAACATTTTAACACTTTGACGGCGGCGCTCATGTAGTTAATAATTCACTGAAATTTTGTATTTTTAACGTCTGTGTATCTACAATTACACAGACTTAATCCCCGCCCCCAGTCTTGAAGCGCCGACGTACACACAACACTTGTGTTCGCCCGTAATCCGTACAGATTTTTATGTATAACACACGAAATATATAGCAATGTGGTACGCCGCAGGAAAAAATGTTAAAAAGTAAAGTACAGTTTCAAGCGAGGCGATGATCTTAGTCTTTGAGAGTAGCAACGTATACGACCGCACATAGGACTTCCGTCCTGTTTGAAACTGATATATCTATGAAAGATTATAACTACGTGTGTGTTGAGCTTCATAAATGTCGCGTTTTTCAGTCAATAGATATCAAAATACGCTGTAAAAATAGCTATAGTGTATACACAAATTTGAAAAATTTTATTCAACACGTTTCGTGGTTAAATGTTTGTTATTATTTAGATCAATTAATGTATTATTTCATTTTATAATAAACTATAATTTCATTTTTGTAATATTGTTAATTCCATTTAAAATACTAGCAACACACGTTAAGACACTGCCAATCTATAGCTTTGACACAACCTTTTTTAAAAACAATACCACATGATCGCAATGATGACTTCCACATTAAATATACCATAGATATGTAGAATAAAATAATAAGTGACCGATGTTAAAGTAAGTTTGATTGTTGGGGCACAGGAAAGACTGTTTCACGACAGATTACTTCAAAGGCTGCGTAGAGGTCCTGCAAGAGACCGACCAGCTCGAACTCTTCAAGACGTATATACAAAAGTTACATGGGGCGGATCCAAAAATTTAGGTACCTTTGAGTTTGATTTTTGTTTCTCCTTCCTACCTGGGCTAAGTATGACTCGCTGCACTAGAATGCCATTTTACGCTTGACTTACTGACTTTATCTATTAAAATAACTACAAAGCATTATTCTAACCTTTTCTTGTTTAAGATCTTCTTACAGTTTTCGAGTTGGTAATTAAATTGAAATTTGTATTTGATTGAAACATTTAACATGTAAACGATTATTCATCTTTTTGTTGCTAGATCAAAATCACTTGACATTAAAACAAAACAATGGAAAAGATTAAATCTGATTTGTTACAATAATTACGTAACATCATTAGGATTGAAACATTAGCACAATTCGCAATATTACTCTGCAATTATTTTGCGTATATCTGCGGAAACTGTTCTGCATACAATAGTGCTTATTATCTGTAATTTGCTTGGCTAATAGATAAAACATTTAAAACTTGGTAACTGCGTAAAACGGAATGCATAGGGTGACAGTGTTGCACGCTCTATCTGCCTCCTTCTTTTCACGGAAAATAACTGGGATTTTCGTTTCTCCTCACTTTTGGGAATTGGATTTTTGATGGTTAATTCGGACGCTTTTCAGGAACTTACCGCATGGCACCAGTATTTTCAGCACTATTCTTGGTTTAATTAAACTCTTGCTTCTCCAAATTTCTTGCTAAATTATTTCTAAAACCTTAAATGTATTGTTATAGTTACGTTCCGTTACCGATATTGCGCATTCTTTGCCAATATTTTACGTTTTTATTTCTTCGTAATATCGAATAAAGGAACGTATCTAACATGATTTTGTAATAACATATTTTCTTGTAATAACTGGATGGTACTCTCACAACTGGCCTTAATATTATTGAAATAACTAATAGCATGGAACTCTACATTGCACTTTCTACTCAAAAACGTAAAATTAATTGTATATTTCTAATACCTTTCTTCTTTTGATTGGACCTTATATTTGATCTTGTACAATACTGTAACTAATTCTTGCCTTATTTCTTCTTTTTAATTTTAAGCTGCATGTTAATTATAAGATATATACTTAAAGAATATTTCAAGTATTTGCCTGCTCCATAACGTCTCAAATAACGTAGATCCTAATACATTACATTTTTTATTCATTGCAGTAATCTTCTTGAACATAAGTAATAATTGCCTAAAGTATTTTAAAATCTCTAAATTACTATAAATTATTTAGTTTTTTTCTTTGATTTCTTAATTATATATTGTTCCTGATAGACCAGCTAACTACAATGCGGCGATAGTTTTCTAATAAATGTAATGTTTGTGATTCCAGGTCGACTTGTTTTACTACGCCCTACTTCAAGGGTTGCATGGAGTCTTTGTACCTCTACGACGAGGAGGAACAGTTAGATCAAATGATCGACTTCATCGGGAAACGCTAACGCATACAACCAGCCCAACATTTCGCGCCATTTCTTGACACATGACGCCATCTTGTATAACCCAATCGAGCGAAAACGCCGCCGCATACCACGCAAACACGTACAGCGTAACGGTAAACACAAATCCACCGCTTTGCCAACAAAAGCAGAAACGAAATGTCAAGTTCCTCCAGATTGACGTCTGCTTTCTATCCTCAACGTATTCTAGTCTTTAACGCGACATAAAAATATTTATGTTTGCAACTAATTGTAATGTTATCATAATTTGTATTAGATAATGTGTATACAGTGTTAAGGACATTTATTATTTTGTGTTTTAATAGTAAAACATGCACATTTGTGTTATTAAGTGTTGTAAGCTTACGCGAGCTATGGGAGTGTAAAGTACATTAAAGATTTGTTTTAATAAATATTATTAGACCACCTCCTAGGGATTAAAAATTAACAAAAAATGAGGCAGAGGTTCTCCTGGTTTCGATGCTGGTCATCTCATTACATCTGTCTCCGAAAGTGTATTCCCGACAAAATTGCCAATTTAAATGTACATTGCGACGCATTCCAATCACAGTATTTAATAAAATTTACTTACGCTTTTTATCTAAATTTGTTTTCAACTAACCCGATAGATTCTGTTTTCATTAATTTACGTATTATTACAAAAGTATTTAGAACGGCTGACGAGCCTTACTGTACATAGTTCTGTAGTCACAAGCGGACAGTGTGTATTATTTTCTATTAGGTTCTTTTTACTCTACATAGTTTTAAATTGGACACATTGTATTTAATTCATTTTATGCAATTAGTTTCGGCCACGTATCGATAAGACAGGGAGCGTTGACGCGAAGATATACATTATAAATTAATTTACTTTAATATATGTATATTATTTATCCTTTTTATGAGCCTTTAGAGTAATTATGTTAGTACGAATTTTATCACATCTTCGCATTTATCCGTTCCTGAATTATCGAATGTTGGCACGATAAGTAATTTAATTAGTTTTTAAGTATTTATAAAGATTTATTTTTATATACATACTTCCGACCTATTTATTATTTGTTACTTTTTACGTATTATTTATTGTGAACGGTATTCCTTGCAGCCGTGGAGATTACCAGTGGTATTTTTGTGAATGGATATAATTTCTACTCAGTCAAGTATCTGATGTTTATCTTTAAGTTGCGGTGTATACTTATTTGACTGTTCGTTAGTTCCGCTAAAACTTCTCTGTGTTCGAATCTCAACTTTATTAGAATTCTTTTAGCGTTTCTTGCCTCCGATACTATTCCCAAGCTTCAGAGAGAACTCGGAAGGTTATTTTAGTGCCCTACACATAAACACTAATTTAGTCCTGTAATATTTAGAGAAATGGTGCCAATTAAAGTCCCAAGAAAAGTAGGTTTAACGAATTTAACTTATGATAAACGGAAAGATGATAAACGGATCATAGGACATGAAGTATACCTATTATTATAAAAAAATGAATTAGTGAAAAATATTAATCTATTTGTATAAATTTTATATAAAACAGCTAAGAAACGCTACGGGTTCACGAAATATATTTCATTTGAAAATCATCTCTGCATTTTATTTCCCATCCTAAAACCACCTCAGAATTTACACAGAATATATAATAAAAAGCAAGATTATTATTATAAGTAGTTTATTCAATAATCAAATATTTAAAACATAACATAATAATCACAATAATTGCCAACATCCGAAACTGTTGTGCGCATCCCGCTCCGTTTGCCCACAGACAACCAATCAAATTTTAATCTTAATTTAAAACGACAGCTTAGCCGTTGCGCAATATGCGCGGTGCTATATAAAAAAAACTCAACTGTCAAACAGGACTCATTACTGTCAAAATAACAAAACTTGAAAAATGGAAAATGTAATCTTTTCCACAAACAGAAACAGAATGTAGTAACATTGTAGAAATTAACTTTATTGATCAAAAATCTTAGCATGCATATGTGACAATACATTAGTTATTAAAAATATTTTTCTTATTATGAAAACTATTGGCGCTACGGAATACACTTAAATACATTTACACAAAAGATTTTTAACGAAAACTAAATTGTATCAACTAGATTTTCGCTTTACCGGGAAACAAATGCACATTCTACACCACAAAGCAATGTCGCTTATGTAGTAATAAACACATTTAACAAAAATAAATTAACGTTTTTATCCCGCCTAGCTGCTTGCAAGTTCATATTTTATATATCGAAAGGAAAAATACTATAGCGCTAGTTTCCGTAACGGAATATTTATCAAACAATATATTATCATATATATTTATCATACAAGATTATCTTTCAATATTGTTGTCGAAACAAATTCATATTGAACATTCCATCAATATTCCATTCTTGTTTCTGTAAAATTAACAAAATGTATTTCTATCAAAATATGACATCATGATTTCATGATCATGAAACATGAAGAAAATTCTTCGTGTGTATAATATTTATAATCAAGTTATGTTACACAAGCAAGGTAAGGTTAAAGTTAGAGTAAGTAAGTTAAAATAAGGTTAAAGGTAAAAGCTAAGGGTTATAGTGCATTCAACCTACAACAAATGATTAATTTTTAATGGTTTAGTTAAAGTTCTAATAACACAATCACAGATATTAAACTACCTTTAAAGCTTATTCCCGCTCGGTAACATTGTCGTCAACACTGTTGACGACTGGGAAATTAAAAGTTGCCACCGTTCACAGTGTTGACGAACGCTACTATTTATTTCCCGCTCGTAACAGTATAGTACAAGAGTCAAGATTTAAAAGTAAAATTAAATAAAAAATAATGCAGATTTCAAATAAAATTTATCACAATGTTTAGCTAAAAATATGCTTATGCTTCATAAGTACCTACAATATTTTTTTCTCTAATAATTTTGGTAAATTTCAAATAAAACAGAACTGTTATTTTTTTTTATGTGCGTGTACTATTTATGTTTGTACATATTTCTATGAAGCATAAGCATATATTAGCTCAACATTATGATAAAAAAATATTTGAAATCTGCATTATATTTTATTCAATTTTACTTTTTAAATCTTGTCTCTTGTACTATACGTTTACGATTGGGAAATAAATAGTAACATTCGTCAACACTGTGGACCATTGCAACTTTTAATTTCCCAGTCGTCAACAGTGTAGACGACAATGTTACCGAGCGGGAATAACCCCCTTTAAATAGATGACATCCCGGGTTACACGAGCTTACCACTTAATCTCATAACCCTCCCCGGTCGAACACTACCACGTATCAAAACCATGAACGTATTATTAATGTGGAGTTACGAAAGCAGGTAAATATAAATTTGTTATGATCTTATGTATCAAGAAAAAAAATATCCTATAAAAAATCTATTAATTCATAATTTCAATACATGCAAAAACTCTCAGTCTCATATTTCGCAAAAATTCTATGGAAATGTCGTCTATCAATAAATTAAACAATAAATCAATTCTTAAAAGTAGAGGAACTTATATATAAATTACATTGCCAGTAGGTATTTTTTAAATAACAGTGTTGCCAAGTTAATTACCTATATATTAATACGCAGTGGGTTGCCACACCTTCCCTGCGGCGTACAAGACTGCTGTGTATCCCTTGGCGCAACGAGCTTGCAGTTTGTACACCTATCGTGTACGTACATATCTGTATGAATTTCGGGAGAACAACACTGTATTAACGTCGGCGTTACAAGACCGCGAGCGGAAATAATGTCTATGTATTCGTGGATGCTACACTCATACTAAAAATACAATATTCGTGTGAATGTCAGCGCATCTCCGGTCCAGAGAAGAGCTCCAGTTTAGTGCCACCTCCCGCAATCATAACGCGATGTAATATGTGTCAAAGCGCGCCAGAGTCAAAGTGTAGAGGTTCCCTCCGTATCGCGTATACGTCTTTGTTTTGGTATCAAATTTAAAATTTGTCCAATGTATTATTGCGATACGTACAGTTGGAAGGAGACATCGAGTTGTTAGCGTCAAGGAGATGTTCTCATATAAAATTTATGGATGTTGCGATTGTTAAATTTGATTCAACTCGAAAATACATTAACACTGTCTGCGGTGTGAATATATATGATGGGGTCAGTATTGCGGGAGAGGGCCCTGTGCTGGAGCTGGTTTGATTAGACTGAATATACACCGACAAATTACTGGAATATTGTAATTTTTAGCATCTGTGTATCATCTACGAATACACAGTCGTAATCTCCGCCCTCAATCTTGTAGCACCAACGTAAAAACAGCAGTTTTGTTCGTCCGTAACCCGTACAAATTTATCGTTATAACCCATGTGTGTAGGAGCCGCAAGCGCGTCGCGCCCAGAATTACACAACAGTGTTGTAGCCGCAGGGAAAGTGTTAAATATTCAATATAAATGAAGGGTTTGCTTGTATTTAACTGCATATTAATATAGAGATAATACAATCGACTTTCAACCACCAGGCGATTCTACTCAATATGAATTAATATGCAAACAAAATTCCCATTGAAACTAGGTACATATTTTATGGCGTTGACAACGAGGAACTTCCTTTAGTACGACCACGATTTAGCGATGTTTAAAAGAGGGATTAGCTGTCCATTATGGATCTTAAGAATTGCCTCTTTACCTGAGCAGTTCTCAGAAGGATGAGCAGCGATAATAGGAAGAGGGATTAGCTATCAATTACGTGTCTTAAGGATCACCTATTTACCTGAGTCGTTCTCAGAGGGATGAGCAGTGATTTTTGGACGAGGGATCGGTAGCTAGGAATTACGGGTCTTAAGGATTATCTCTTTGCTTGAGCAGGTCTCAGAGGGATGATCATCCCCCGGGAACATTAATTACATATTAAGGTTAAATTTTAGATGTTGTATTAAACATGTTAAATACATTTTATGGCTTTTTTATGATCTGACGTTGACAGTATATAGTCTTTGATAATAGACCCAATCATAATAATGTCTAGTGTTGATAATAGATCCAATCATAATAGATATATCAAAAGCGTCTTAGCATTTTCTCTTGTATTTAAAACAACTATTTGGAGATAAGTATTTTAATCATTTTATGCTTAACCAAAAATATATAATGTATTAAAAATATATTCACAATAACTTTGTTTTAATAAGCTTAATAAAGAGCAATGTTTTATCAACTGTTCCTATATGGAATGCACTGTGCCTGTTTAGTTTTTTTTTATTGCGAAAGAGTAAGAAACGGGCATACAGGCCACCTGGTGTTAAGTGGTCACTGCAGCCTATGGGCAACCACGTCCAATCTCAAATAGAACAGAAGTTCTATTGACGGATGTACGCGGATGCGTTCCTACTCTTGAGGACTAAGATGGTCGCC